>JAQQSU010000457.1:9186-23272 GCA_028627135.1 Pseudochirops cupreus
AAAATTGCTTGTTCATATCCTTTGACCATTTATCATTTGGGGAATGACTTGTATTCTTATAGATTTGACTCAGTTCCCTGTATATTTTAGAAATAAGGCCTTTATCAGAGACACTGGTTGTAAAAATTTTCCCAATTTCCCACTTTCCTCTTAATCTTGGTTACATTGGCTTTGTTTATATAGAAACTTTTTGATTTAATGTAATCAAGATTATCCATTTTGCATTTTATAATGCTCTCTAACTCTTCTTTGGTCATAAAGTCTTCCCTACTCCATAAATCTGACAGATAAACTATTCCTTGCTTCCCCAGATTACTTACAGTATCAGCCTTTATACCTAGATCATGAACCCATTTAGACCTGATTTTGGTGTACAGCACATTGATGCTAAGTGAGAAAAGCAGAACCAGGAAAAATTTGTACACAATCACAGATACATGTTATGTGGGACGACCAACTTTGATAAACTGGACTCTTCTCAGCATTGCACAGTTATAAAACAACTCTAAAAATCTCAGGATGGAAGGAGGTATCTACATTCAGAGAAAGATCTAGAAAGAATAGAGTTTAAATGGAGACTGAAGCAAACTACACACTATCGTTCTTTTCCATGTTTGGTTTTGTTTCTTCTTTCCCATTGTTCACTCCATTGGTTACAACCCTTCTTTACAACCAGACTAATGTCCAATGTGAAAGTATTTGCAGATCCTATACTTGACTGCATGCCGCCATGGGGGAGGGAGGAAGGGAGGGGAGAAAATTTGAAACTCAAGGGATTGTGGAACTGAATCTTGTAAACTAAAAGTAAATAAACAAATCAATTTAAAAAAAAAAGAAAGATAGCCCCTGTCCTCAAGGAACTTATAGTCTAATAGAGGAAGACAGAACACAAAAGGACCTGAAAAGTGTGTGTGAAGGGGTGTGGGTGGGGAGATGGGGTTGTGGTGAAGTGAAGTTTTTGAAGTTCAGAAATTCAGGGACAGAACTAGGAGGGTAATGAAGATTGGCTGGTCTGGGCCTCTACACAAAACAGCATTCAAACTCTGCTTCAGAGAGCGCAAGTCCAATGGGCTTGCCATGTTGTTCAAGTGCAAAATGTACTCTTGCCAAAAAGACCATTTTTATGGAGAGCTCACACTGGGCAAGAGTTCACATGGTGTTCAGAAGAAGCGATACAAGGACACTCTCAAGAACTTTCGAACTGATTGTGTGACATGGAAGACATTGGCACAGGACCACTTAGCATGGTGTGACCACACCAGAGAAGCTGCTGTGCTCTATGAGCAAAGCAGAATTGAGATAGCTCAAAGGAAATGCAGGATATGCAGATTTGGAGTATCCACCACAAATGTTCACGGGGATTGTTTGTGCCAACCTATGGTAGAGCCTTCAGAGCTCATATTGGTCTGATCAACCACAGTCAGACACATTGAAACTTGACTCTGGCACAGTGATGTCATTTTTGTCCTCTTTGAGAAGAAGTGCAACAACCAGCCAGCCAACCAACCAACCATATTCCCTCAGCAAAACTGACTTGCTTTACTAGTCTTGTTGTATGCTCCATATTTCCTTGTATAGAACCTTGGTATCACAAACTTTCCTACGTCTACATTAAGACACTGACCTGTTGCTTTCTATATGTTCTGAGCTGGGCCTGACTCAGGCCACTGCCCTCATAGTTTATGTTTGATATTGGAACAAAATCAGACTCTCTTAGGTCCTTCAACAGTTAACAAAAGGAGATTTAGGAAGCCACAAAAGGGGAAAGATATTCGACAAGGACACCCAGTAAGGACACCTGGAGTTAGTCAGCTGAGAGAAGTTCTGTTCTGCATTATCCATTGTGGTCCAGCAGCCACGTGTCAGAGAGCACCTGCAGCTTCTTCCACGCTTCATACTCAGGCAACCAGGAAGTGATATAAATAGATTTTAACCTCCTGAGCCAATCAAGTCTTCAGGTAGTTTCAATATCTGTTAAGGAAACATTAGACTAATTTGCATGAGGTAGAGGTTAGGATATTATTCTGCTATACTAGTCAGTACAAATGTCATAGCACTCCCTGCTGTCAATGCCTCCCCCTCATTGGGAGAGGGGGGGTAGAGGAGGAAGAGGAGGAGGAGGAAGAATAGGAGGAAGAGGAGGGGTCAGAGTCAAGAAGCAGAAGCTGAGCTAAAAGTACAAGTAAAGGTTCAGGTGTATTATAGTCTGTTTTCTTTTCCTTTGTGTTCCAGAAGGCTGAAGCAATTATCTTGATGATATCTCTTTGTGAGGTTAATCTGTTTAAGTGAACTGTTTATATAAAAGGTTTAACAGATGCTATGACCTCAGCTGTGATATTTAAGAATCCAAGTGAAGAACAAAGGTTCAAACTAGGCATAAAAGATGAAGTTGGTCTTTGGAGATTAAGTGACTGAAAGACTATAGAAGGGAGCCTGACTTGAGGGTGGGAATTGGTTATAATGCATAATGTGTGGGGTACAGGGACCCCAAAAATCTTCTACCCAAGAAAAATCAAAAGTCAGAGGCATCTTGAGTAAGGAACGGGAAGTTTTATTCTCTTCCCCCACAGGAAGAGAGTGGTCTGGCAGGGGTCAAGGAGAGGAGGCATGTTACAAAAGACAGAACAAGAATTTATACCCTAACGCAGTCAAGCTCCCTCCCCCTGGCTGTCACTTCTCCCATTGGCTGGGAGGTGGGCTCTCAGTCTTGGCACAAAATCTAACCCAATGGCAAATAACAAAGAAGCCCACCACTGTCTCCTATTGGCAGGGAGTTGGGACAGGAAGCCAAGGTATCATCCATGTCCTTATTTGATAACTGCCCGAGCAAGGGAGGGAAAAAGGTCACAAGCAAGGGTGGAGGTCAAAAACTCCTGAGAGGGGCCTAATGCTGATGACAGCAAGGGAAGGGGGGAAGGGTCCTAGGTTGTGTAAACCCAGGACTCAGGCCTGTCCAGTCTTACAAAAGTCTGTCTCTGGTTTCCAGATAGTTTCTCTCCCTTCTCATTCTGAGGTGACTTCACAGAGGGTGCAGAGACTGTACCCTACTCAATAACAACAACATAATTACAAAATTACATTGAAAAGACATTGGTAAAAACATAATAGCAGTGCTTTTTGTAGTGGCAAAGCCCTGGAACCCAAGAGGGGACCCTCATTTGGGGAATGACAGAACAAAGGATGGTATATGAATATGATAGAATATTATTATACCATAAAAAATAATGAAAGGGACAATTTCAGGGAATCCTGGGAAGATGTACATGAACTGTTTTCTCTCTCCTTAGATTGTGAAATCCTTGAGAAAAGGGACTGTCCTTTCTCTTTCTTTGTATCCCTAGGGCTTAGCACAATGCCTAACACAAAGTAGGCACTTAACTGGCCAGCTGAATGACTGCAAAGTGAAATGAGCAAACCAGGTGAACAATTTATACGATGAGCAAATCAGGATAATAATTTATGTGTTGACTTCTTGTTGTTCAATTGTTTCAGTTGTGTCTGACTCTTCATAACCCTATTTGGGGTTTTCTTGGCAGAGATACCGGAGTGGTTTGCCATTTCCTTCTCTAGCTCATTTTACAGATGAGGTAAAGTGACTTGCCCTAAGTCACATTTGAATTCAGGAAGATGACTACAACATTGTAAGGAAAAAGACAAACACCTCTGGTCAATGCAGTGATCATCCACAATGAAGCGTGCGTGCTATCCACCTCCTGACAGAGACTCTAGATGCAGAAAGAGACATATATACATATACTTTTCGACATTGACAATATTGTTCTGTTGTGTCCAGCTCTATGTTTTCTTGGCAAAGATACTGGCATGGTTTGCCATTTCATTCTCCAGTGTATCCCCATTTTACAGATGAGAACCTGAAACAAATAGGGGTCAGATTGATGGGGTACAGGCTATGGGAAGCCCTTGAACTCTCCTTGAATCTTCCCACTTGATAGGGCATTTGCCTGAGGCCATAAGCCTTTCATTATCTCTAAACTCAAATCTCTGCTACTCTTAACCTGGTTTAGCCCTCCATTGTCCAGCTACTTCCCACCCTGGATCCTATTAAAATATCTATACTCAAATCTGCTACCCTTAAACCAGCCTAGCCCTCCATTGTCTGTCATCTCCAGGTAGCCTTCAGCTATTTCCCACCCTTAATCCCTTCCTGGAGTCTAACCTTGGTTCCATCAAGATCCTCCTTAGACTCCTCCTCCAGACCCTCCCCAAAACCCCTTCTCTAGACCACTGCTAGATCCCTCCCACAATCTTTCTGTATATAAGATCCATCTTGCCTCTGTGAAGGTGCTGAGATTCAATCTAGCTCAGACTCAGTCTGTGTCAGATTGCTCAGGCCCTCTTGTCAACACAAGTGTCACAAATTCTTAAGCTCCTTAAGAATCTACCCATTATGGTGAATTTTTAATAAACTTTATTTTACTTTGACTGAGAGAAGGCTTGAGTTGAATTCATTTGGCAGGTCCTGGCATGTAGGCATTTTGGGGTCTTGAGCACCCCTAAACCCCAAACCTGCCCAGGGCCACACAGCTAGAGAGTATCTGAAGTCACATTCGAACTCAGATCTTCATGACTCCAGACCAGAAGCTCTATCCAGTGTCCAGGTAGTCAGTAACAAAAATGAATTTGAACCCTGGTCCTCTGACTCCAAAACCAGTGCTTTTGCTGTTGATTACAAGTCCAGCACTACATCCACTATGACATGCTGTCTTTCTAGAAATGATTGTCCAATGTTTCATCCTGTGACATATTTCTATTAAGGTGGATAATTGAGAACCAACTTTGTTACCCACCATCTTACTGAAGAGGTAAGGGAAACATAAAAATGTTAAGGTTAGAGGTTTAGGGTTAGGGCTGCTTGAGACCTTTCAAATGGGAAGATTCAGAGTTCAAGGAGGTTCCCAGAGCCTGCACCTCATCATTCTCCCTTCCTTTGGGGTAAAGGGCAAAGGTCTCAGCTTCTGAAAGTGCTTCTTGCTGGTAAGGGGTATAGAGCTGCCTCTCTGGGTCCCGTTCAGGGGGGTCAGACTTCACATTCAAGGGGTCAGACTCTGGAACGTGGATGATGCCAGGTCCAGTGGGCTGGAGAACTTGGATTCAGTTGGAAATTTGCATGGCCTTACTGGTCATCCAGAGGTTGATGGCTTGAACCCAGAAGGAGACAAACCTGACAAGGAGGTTAAGCAAACAAAGACCAAACAGGCACCAAAAAAAAAACCCCCAAAAAACAGAGAAAGGACAATTTCCATGGGTTAGAATTAAAGATGACTATGGCAAGGCCAAAACGCTGTCAGATATCCCTTTCCTTTCCAAATTGCTCCATGGACATTTAGCATGTGGAAAGCAATAGCAGCCACAGAATCTAATAGTTTTCAAAAACAGGCAGCAACTCCCAGAGCCTGTTCTCTTCTTCCATCAACACAGAGAATGAAAGGATTTTTTTCTAGATTGGATAAAGCTGGATTGGTGATTAATTTAGTTTTCAAAACCTCAAAAGCTTTCACCTGGTGGCCTGGGCCACACTCTAGACAGAATGAGTCAGGGCCTTGAGTAGCAATTAATGGTTGCAGTCCCTCCCAGGCCTTGGGTGTAATTGGATATAGACTCGATGGGGGACACTTTAGGATCTAGGAGTCAAAAACAAATGCTGGGATGGCAGAAATAGCTCTGACCTCCAGTCAGGGAACCATAGAAATGATGAGGTAAGGGAACCATAAAATGTTGAGGTATAGAGTTAGGGGTGCTTGAGACCCCCAAATACCA
Organism: Pseudochirops cupreus; assembly: GCA_028627135.1. NCBI lineage: Eukaryota > Metazoa > Chordata > Mammalia > Diprotodontia > Pseudocheiridae > Pseudochirops > Pseudochirops cupreus. The sequence goes on from JAQQSU010000457.1 coordinate 14,965, forward strand.
ACACATTGGGTCCTGCTGAATGAATTTGACTCAAGTCTTCTCTCAGCCAAAGAAAAGCAAAGTTTATTTTTTGGAAGGAGGAAGGTAAGGCAATTGGGGTTAAGTGACTTACCCAAGGTCACACGGTTAGTTTTTTGTGTTAACTGTTTGAGGCTAGATTTGAACTTGGGTCCTCCTGATTCCAGGGCCGGTGCTCTATTCACTGAGCCACCTAACCACCCCAAGAAAGCAAAGTTTATTAAAGATTTGCTATGTTGGGTAGATTCTTAAGGAGCCTGGGTATCTGTGATGCTTGCACTGGACAAGTGGGCTAGAATCATCTAACACAGAGTGAGTCTGGGCTAGATCATTCTCTGGCATACTTATACCTCATGGAGGCAAGATGGGCTCTTACATACACAAAGATTGTGGGAGAAATCTAGGGGTGGTCTAGGGAAGGAGTTTGAGGAGGGTCTTCAGGAGGAATCAAATGAGGTCAGACTCCACTGACAGGGGATTCAGGGTGGGAGGTAGCTGGAGGCTACCTAGGGATAAGACAATGGAGGGTTTGAGAAGATCAAGGGTAGCTAGCTGGACAAAGGAAGGCTAGGCTAGTAACCAAGATTTGGGCCTAGCTATAATGAAAGGCTTATGGCCTCAGGCAAATGCCTCATCAAAAGAGAAGATTCAATCAGAGTTCAAGGGTTCCCAGAGCATGTACCTCATCATTACTTTAAGCAGAGATATCAGCATTTTCTTCTCTTTAGAGCTATCCACCTGAATATTGTAAGGCAGACATGATTTCCCTAGAGAACCCAGTTTTACTTTCATTCTTTTGGATGAAACACAAAGCGATCCCTGTTTAAACAATGGGAGAAAGAAGGAAGGAAAAAAGTGTCATACTTAAAATGTGCTTATTTTAGGGAAGATAGAGGTAAACCTCAGCTCTTTGGCCCAGCACAGGAAAGAGCAAATTCCTAAGAGAAACGTAATTTTAAATTATGGGAACAACTTCTCCAAAGCTACCTGCTGTTTCTTTCACCCTACCTAACATGGGGAGCCTTCAGGAAGAATTGATATACTCCTTTCTCCATAATGCCACTTTCAGTCCCTCCTTCTGTCATAGTCACTCAGCCAACACTTCTCCTTTAAAGTTCATTGTACCCTGGCCAGATCCTTGTTACTGTCATTTGTAGACCTAAACAAGGTCAGCTTCTGGTTTATCTCCCTTATCTCCATCCCCAATCCCTGCTCTCTTTGTACACCCTGGCTTCCCAGTCCTTCAATTTACTCAACTCCAATGACCACTTTCTTTAGACTAGCATAACTGATAGGGTGCTTGGATGCCTGTGCTTGAACCACAGTTTGTAAAATCACATTTCTCCCTGGCCTCAAGTCTCCCTAGCCCCAAAACACTATCTCAGGCAGTTTCTCCCTAACTCAAGGGCAGCATGTCCTAACAAAATACTTATCTGTCTTCCTGTTACAGTGGTCAGCTGCATTTATAGAATTTAGTGGTTTGACCCAACTGTGTGCTGGCTGAAGCAGCTATGTCTGGGTATCTATCTATCACATATATCATAGACTCAGTCATATGTATACTCCTTAGCTCATTATATACATCCTGGATCCCTTGTTAGCTTGGGACATATGTATACTGCCAAAATCCATCATGTCAAACAGGACACTGATGGATAGCAGACTGGGCACTTCTCAGTTAGCCCTGACCACTAGTTGAGTTAGTGACATTTCAAGCCTAAAACCACACCTCCATGTAGCCCCGCCTTGGCCTATTTCCCAGTGAATTATGGGCAATAGGCCTGTGCAGTTGATGTTAAAAATGCATGTCCCTTTAAGCACTGACCACTCCTTAACTCCTCCCTAATCCCACCCTTCTCACCTAGTTAGCATAATTGGCACAGGTTATACTATGGATTATTCTATAAAAATGTACTTATGACTCCTTTAAGGTTACAGGTTCCCTAAGACCTCCTTCCTGATGTATAGCGCGTAACAATAAACTTTTACCAACTTGACTCAGAATGCTTTAGCCTGAAAATTCATTCCAGACTGCCCACTCAGGGACTCTCGTCATTGGGGTCCCTGAAACACCTACCATCATCCCTACCATCACAGAAGTGCCTACACTTTAGACCCCACTCCACCCCACCTCTACACTACACTACTAAGTCTGACCCAGATGCCATCATTTCTAGTTAGGGCTCTGCCTTCTGGACTTAGCTAGAGCCAATAGTAGTTTACACTGTCTCAAAAAAGAAATTTCTTGATCTATGCCAAAGATTATTTTTCTTTTTTCCTAATCAAAGTCACCAGCATTATTAAGTGTCTACTATATGCCAGGCATTGAGTTAACAGACAAAAATGAAATAATTCTTGCCCTCAGGTAGCTTATATACTATCAGGAGAATATTTATATAAGTATTTACAATATATATGCATATATACACATATATTTATACACACAGTTGATTCAAAGGATATGAACAGGCACATTTCTTTTTTTTTTCCAATTGAGAAATTTATTTAAACAGATCAAATAGAACAGGTGCCTCCTTGTCTCTACACTTAGAAGAAAATGTTGGGCTTCTTGGTAGTACAGCATGGCTTGTGCTGTGATGCAGAACTCTGTGGGACAGAGGGAACTTGATTTTGGTGTTATGAAACTGCTTGACTGTGGCTGGTGGCATTTACTGGCAGGAATTTCTTCCACTTTCATGATTTGGATAGAGTGGGCCCGGGGAATGGTGACAGGCTCCCGTATCTTGGCAGCACTGAGTGACAGCACCAGCAGTGGTCAGGTCCCTGTACTCCCTGTACATGATGTGGGTCACACTCCTGGAATCATAACACAGCCAGATGGCAAAGTTTTTCACTCTAAGAGGAGACTCTTCAAAGACCTGTCTCCAGAAGACTTCTTCATCATTTTCAGCTGGGAAGTGAAGTACCAGAATCGGGACATGATTAGGAGCAAAGATCTGCATCCAATAAAGAGGTGGCACTAGACTCTTGGGAGTAGGCAAGCAGTGCCCAACTACCTCATACTCTCTCAGGGTGCCCAAGGCATTCATGGTGCTGCCACCTTACTCCCCGCCAACCTTCAAAAGGAACAGGTAGATTTCAAAGGAAGAAATTAAAGTTATCTACAATCATATGAAAAAAATGCTCCAGATCATTAACAGCTAGAGAAATGCAAATTAAAGCAACTTTGAGATTTCACCTCACACCTAGAAGACTGGCAAAGATGATAAAAGAGGAAAATGAGAAATGTCGGAGAGAATGTAGGAAATGTGGGAAACAGACACATTACTACATTGTTAGTAGAACTGTGAATTGATCTAGCCACTCTGGAAAGAAATTTGGAACTTTGTCCAGAAAGTTACCAAACTGTGCATACCTTTTGATCCAGCCATACTACTACTAGCCCTTTAATCCAAAGAATTCAAAGAAGGAGGAAAAAAGACACATATGCCCGAAAGTATTTACAGCAGATAATGTCATGAAAGCCCAAAATTGCAAACTAAGGAGGTATCTTCCTCTTAGAAAATGGCTAAATAATTTGTGGAATATGAATGTAATAATAATGTAAGAAATAATAAAATGGACAATTTCTGAGGAAACCAGAAAGACCTTCATGAACTAATGCAGAGAAGAGTGAGACAAACTAGAAGAGGATTATACAATGATAACATTATAAAGCAAAACAATTTTGAAAGACTTTAGAACTCTGATCAATACAATAATAAATCATAAGTTCAGAAGAATAAAGGTATAACATGCCACTCATCTCTTGACAGAAAGATGATAAATTTAAAATGCAGAAAGACAGATACATTTTCAGATGTGACTAATGTGGGAATTTGTGTAATCAGAGGGACAGATAAAAAAAAACTTGCTACTTAAAAATAAGAATAATGAACTAAAAAAAATCCACCACGGATAATTTCTTCTTTCTAGGAGGATGAGGCTATATCTCCAATGCGCTGCCAGATAGATTATATGGCTTAAGTTGATTGAAACAGACAATGTCTGATATGAGTTGGGACCACTCATTCTGGTTCAAAGTCATCTTTAATACCACCTTCTTTAAAACTTACAAGCACAACTTGTTCAGCACCTTTGGTCACATTTGTCCCTTCCAAATGTATGAGAAGGAACATTGAATCTCTTGAACTCTAATATCTCAGAATCTTTGGTGTATTGAAAGAGGGTGGTACGGTAGAAAGGATGTTAGATTTGGCCTTGAGGAACTGTGTTGGAATCTCAGCTTCAATACTTATTGGCTGAATGATCATGGACAAAATCTTTGACTTCTGGTTTAGTTCTCATCTGGGGATAAATGGGGATAATACATTACATGCAGAGGTAAAATCATAGTGAGGAATACACTTTGTAAAACTTCAAGGTGCTAGATAAATGTGTTATTATTATTTATTTATTTTTTCTAGTTGGAAACACTCTCTGGGTACCATGGAATTTCTACTCTTCCCTCCACTACTCTTTCAGAGCAGTGAAATGATCCAATCAAACCAAATTCATAGCTTCACCAAGACCCACCTAGTTCTTGTCAAATAGTGAGGTCTTATCCCCGAAGCTCTAGTCTTTGGGTTTATCAAATAGTAGACTACTTGCAGGGATCAGTGTGAGTCTAAAACACCTGCAGTGCTGAGGGTCACAGCCCAGCTGCTAAGCTCACGGGGCAGTCGTGCAAGACCACTCACCTGATGAGCAGCAGCTGAGACGACTGGCTCGGCCTGTCCTCCATTGGTCCATCCCTCCAGCACATGAGGAGATCATGCTTTAATCATGTTACTTCTAGGGTATATAAGGGGGACGCTACAATACAATAAAGGACAGCTGCTGTATGCTTCTCTCTTGCCTCTGGTGTCTTCAGTTCCTCCTGAGAATACAGCCTAAGGCTGGCCCTTAGGCTACTGAGTTAAAAAGCAGCTGCAACAGCTGGCCCACAACGTTGGGCAGGGCAGATAAAAGAACCCCTCGGGCAGAAAGAAGGACCCCAGAATCACGCCAGTGCGCCCTGAAAGAGACCGGTATGAACACCTCTGTTGGCAGAGAGGCTTCAGGAGAGGATTCCTGAGTAACTGTGCGATATCTGGGAATTGACAGAGGCTTGGAGAGAGGTGAGTAAAGATTGGACAATATGTAGACAAAATAATACCAGGGGAGAGAGAGGCTTACAGGACCTGTCCTGAGGACAAGGAAGTCCAGGGCATTGATTTCACAACTTACCACCCAGTGAAAGATGCCTTTGAAGGGGAGAGAATGGAGGTTCCTAAGGTCCCTGCCCGTATTCAAAGGGCCCAGCCCTTCCTAGTGAAAGTGGCCCAAGCAGGGATTCCTCCTGAGAGAGAGAGAGAGAGAGAGAGAGAGAGGTTCTGGCGGCCCAAGCCTGCTTACAGAGACCCTGGGATTACAGAGTTAGGCAAAAGGGAAAGGCTGAAGTAGCTTGATAAAATAGACTTGGGCAAAAGTCAGGTGAATCAACAGAAAGGAGGAAGGGATTACAGCTGTGAAAGCTCCCTCAGAGTCGAAGAGAAAGTACCAAGCAGGTCTCCCGAGGAGAGTGCAGGCTGTCAGCCAAGGGACGTAGAAAATGGAATTATGGCTCAAAATAAGAAAATCGACACTAGAGTTCCCTCAAGTGTCCCATGTGCACTCTCTGCATTAGAAAAAACACTAGAGAGGGTGGGAGAAAAAGGGGATATGATAGGCAGTTGGGAATTCTTCCCAGTCACTGAAGAACAGGTGAGAAGGCTGCATAAATCTCTTCCTTTTAAGGTACTTAAGGCATTAGCCAGAGCAACATTGACCCCAGGGCAGGCTTTTTTTTTTTTCTATGATGGTGGAATACACTGAGCAATGCTGCCTCCACCCACTGAATTGGCAACTGGTGTGCTTATGCAACTGGTGTTTCAGCAGTTTTCAAGCACTGGTCCTTCTGCTGATACAGCCCAACAATTGGGCTATACAAAGGAGGCCTATTTAAATATCTTTAATAGTGCTCGCCCATGCCTGGAGCAAGATCCCTGTGGCCAAAGAGGACAGATTAAAGGAGGGCCCCTTAAAGGGAAGAGCTTCAGAAGTAGTAGAGGGAGACTCACTACGCCATGCACAAAATGTGGCCAAATGAGACACTGGGGTTCTGAATGTAAACAGAAAGAACCAGGGAAATGGGTTTGGGGGCCCCTCGAGGGCCCCGCAACCTCGGGGGCTTGTTGCCCAAGAGAAACAGGCACCACAGATGCCCGAGGGGAGGGGTCATTATGCAGCCTTGGCAGCACAGCAACCATCTGAATCTTCAACTTCGGGGTTTAGGTTACTTTAGCCTTCCGCCACACAGCACCTGTGAAGTCCCAATTCAACCTCTCTCACAGGTTTTTTCCCCCTTTTCTCGTTATCACTCCCCCTGACACATATTCTATGGCCATTCTCATTGTTAGAATATCTCATGAAATCCCCAACACCATCCTTCTTTTAAATACAGATGCTGATTACACCTACATCAATGAAGGAGCTCCCATAGCTCAATGCATGCTCCTCAATTGCCCCATAAAATCCGTGAAGGAAACTTTCTTCACGCAACAAATTGAACAAACAAGGCCTATGATGACCCTTAGATTAGGAGGGAGAGTATTTTTTGGCCTGGTCAACACAGGGGCTGACAGAACAGTATTCCCTACACGGATGCGGCCTCCTGAATGGCAATCTCTGCTAACTGCGACCCAGGTGTCTGGGGTGGGGGGGAGTCACCTTGGCATATATTTCAAAATTTCAGTTGAAGTGGGAGAAGGAGGGACTCCAGCATTTCCCAATTTCTGCTGTTTTTCTGTGGAGTACATTAATGATATGTTTAGCATCAGAACTAAAAGTGCCAGAGGTGGCTAGAACACTTAGGTGTAATACAGCTGTTTCTAATATTATCAAGTAAGTTTCACTTGGCTTCCCTTACTATCTGGAGAGCTAGCAACTTTTAAATTTTTTTCAGGAGATCTCCTATCAATTCTATGTGAAGCTTTTGGATCCATTCTGTTGTTTGTGTCTGTCTGTTTTGTCTTTATGTCTTTATGTGAGCAAGCGTGTGAGTCATTTGTCATTTTGTCAGAAAAGTGTGAACAGAAGTTCTGAGATTTTCAAAGGTTTAAAAATCTCCTTCCCTTCATTCCACTCTGGCCAAGTGGAGTGAGGAAAAGGTGATAAGAAATAATATGGGAATTTTTCCCTAAGATTGAAAAGGAAAACAAATAAGTAATTAACCATTTCCTGCCTCAACCTACTAGAGAAAAAAATCTTGTGTATCAATTTGAACTTATTCTGGTCATTTTAAGGGATATGTGAAAAAGTGAATTAATACCATTCATAACCTTGTGCTAAGGGAAGTCAGAATTTATTATACTAATTGGCATTTAGGCAAATTGGAATTTTGCTAAGATCTGATAAAGAAACATTTGAAAGGTAAGAGCTTCAAGTTCCCCAGTTTTGGTGCACCTCTTAGAATTTTTTTCAGAAGTTCCATTCCCTTTGAGTGGGGGGTTGAGAGCATTCCACTCTCTAAGAAATTTTTAGGAATAAACATAGCACTGAAGTACAAGGTAAAATTAGCAGATTAAGAGAGAGACTGCTGCAAAAATAATAGGGAATTTAAGTTTATAATAAATCTGACAAGGATCCCACTAGCAAAATCCCTGAGGCACCCTGAAGCCCACACCTTGTTTGGATAAACAAATGAACCTCTCCATTCGAACCTCTAAATCCACAATAAGACTCTGCAGCTGTGAGGAGAGGAGAAAAGCCTAATTTTTGTTAGTAGCTTTTGCAAGTGATGATTTGGAAATGAAATTGGTGTCTTTATAGTTTTTCTTAACTATAGTAAAATTCAAGTGTAGTGAAGACTGGGGAATCATTGGAAGCCAGAAGTAGTGTTTTATCAGCAAAATTTTAGGTTGAATGTTGTTGGAATCAAAAGATGTAGAATTTGTTTAAAAACAGTTAGGTCACTTGCGTTTTGTAATGTGTGTATGTGCTCCATAGAAAACCAGGTATTTACACTTTTACCTGTAGTTAAAAAGGAAGTTATATCTAAAACCATTTGGCTATCACTTATGGAAATTATTATCAAAGTTACTTTACTGTTTTGATGATAAAACCTAAAGTTATTAGTTGATTGCTGTATGTAGAAAGGAGGGGATTAAGTGAAAACTGTATTTTTATTAATTCTGTTCATTCAGACCATTCCTCCTGCATGTATGGGATTTTGACAAAGCAGAGGCATCACCACCAGCCCCTCCTTAAA
>JAQQSU010004570.1:0-14045 GCA_028627135.1 Pseudochirops cupreus
CTCCGGAACCTGGCTATAACATTTCTAGGAGTTTTCTTTTGGGGATCTTTTTCAGGAGGTGATTGGTGAATTCTTTGAAGTTCTATTTTGGTCTCTGGTTCTAGAATATCTGGGCAATTCTCCCTAAGAATTTCTTGGAATGACGCATCTTCAAGGTGGTGGTACACTTATTTTTACACAACGTAACTAGAAGCCTTGGTAGGCAAATTAGAAATAGGAATTTTAAAAGGTAATTGTTCTGGTGATATCATTTAGCTTTGATTTTTAGAGTGTTAGGAAAGGGCTGTTCAGACTTACAAGTAGGGAAAGGGAACTGGAGTTGGGTAAGAGGATAGTGAAAGTGAGATGAACAGGACACAGGAGAATGAAGAGGATAAGTGTCAGGATTTTTGATTATTGCTGTTGCTGCTGTTGCTAATTTATAGGACGTAAGAAAGAAGGACAATTGACCGTAAAAAGTATTTCTGACTAGTGAAGATTAGACCTAGGAAATACTGCTATAATTGATCACTGAAATTTTTTCTGGCTTTGAAGTTTTATAGTTATGTAATTTAATTTTTAGAGGCAGGTAGAGACAGGAAGGTAGCTGTTCTCAATCTGGAGTCAAGAAGACCTGAGTTCAAATCCCACCTCACAAATTTACTAACTGCATGACTTTGGGCAAATCATTTGATGTCTCTGATCCTCACTTTCCTTATCTGTAGAGAACCCTCCCTCCACTCTAGGTTTTTATGGCACTTTTCTCTCTTGGTTCACCTTCAAGCTATTTAAAGCCTCTGTCTCCTTTGTTGGATCATCCATTGTCCATCTGATTCCCTCTGGGTATATCCCCAAGGTTCTTTCCTCTTCCTTCCTCCTTCTACATGTGTGCTCTCTCTCCTTTCTCTCTGTCTGTCTACCTGTCTCTCTGTCACTGTAACCTCAGCAGCATTCAGGGGTTTCATCTCTATGCAGATAACTTCTAAATCTACATAATCAGTCCAGTTTCACCTCTGAATGTAAAGCCTGTGTCACTGCTAATTGCCCATTGGAAATTTCAGACTAGATGTCCCAGAGACATCTCAAATTCAACATGTCTAAAAGTGAACTTATGATCTTTCTCCCATAACTATTTCTGTCAAAGTGCCACCATCTGTTTAGTCTCTCCATTCTCTTGACCTCTACTCTCTCTCATACCATATGGTGGTCCAATCAGTTACCAAATCTTGCTGTCTGTATCTCCATAGCAGCTCTTGAGTTATACCTGACCCCTTCTCTCTACAGAAAAAAACTACCAATTTAGTTCAGGCCCCAAATCACCTCTCACCAGCAAAAGTTCAATAGTTTCCTTATAAATCTCTTTGCCCCAAGTCTCTCACCAATCTAATCTACCCTATAGACTATAGCTGAATGATGTTCTTTAGGCACAAATCTATGTCACCCCCCTGTTCAACCACCTCCAGTGGTTCTCTATTGCATTCAAGAGTAAGTAGAAACTACTATATAGTTTTAAAAACTAAACAGTAAAGATTATATTTAATATAAATATAATGTAAATATACTTTATAATAGAAATATAATTATATATTTTTAAAGCATTTATATCTGGATACCAACAAACCTGCCTGTACAGCCTGATTGAACACTACTCCCTTTCTTCCACTGGGATCCAGCTAAATTGACATCGCCATGACACCACTGCTGTCCCTGAGTCTGCGCTGTTCATCCACTGCGCCTGGGATGCATAGCCTCCTCACGACTTCCTTTAAGATGTGGCTTACACGATCTCCCCAAAGGGCAGTGCTCACCCTCTCAACAACACTGCATTTAATTATTGCTTTTCAATTTCAAATTAATTATTTAATTATTATTGCAAAGTATTAGTGAATATAATCAACATTATGATTAATTATTTAAATTCATTTTAAATTTAATTGCTCTTTTTATTCTCTTTTTTATTCGGCATAACATTTGTTAATGTTGTCTTTCCCATTCAATCCTTTGCAAGAGGGGATTATTTTGGCCTCTGGGATTACAATGAATAAAACAGTGCCTGAGATATAATAGGTACTTAATAAATGTTAATTGATTGACTAATGAAGATGGCAACCAGACCTACATCATAAGGTTGTTTTCAGGGTCAAACAAAATAATTTATATATATAAAGTACTTTGCAAACTTTAAAGCTGTGTATAAATATCAGCCATTATTGGAATACTAGAGATATTACTTAATGATAATTAGTGATGGAGAGCCTCCTTCACTTTCCGACAGAAAAAAGGTTAAAATATCACTTAAGCAGTGTTAGTCTCTGTTACAATTTTGGCTGCCTAGTCTTATTATCAGCTATAATATTAGGACTGCACTTCTCTACCCCACCAACATACATAACTATTGCCCCCAGAAAAACTATCCCAGTTTCAAGCTACTCTGGGAGTTGTTGTTTGTCCTTCCTTCTCAAAGAGGACCATGATATCAGGAAGATGATGCCATGACTTGCAAATGAACTGGATTTAAGTGAGGGAGGGCTGTGCAAGCTCACCAGCCCCACTATCTTCTCTGGAGTCATCCGGGTCCTGTGGCAAGACATAGATCAGGATGACGGGAAATGGCCCCACTTTCAGAGTCCAGAACTACTCAAAACCATAGCTCATAAGTTCCTAGTAATACATTTATGTTTACTAGTCAACCACAGAACACAAAATATTTAAAGTAACATTTAATTAAATAGCATAGTGAGAAAAGTAGCAATAGAATATTTTTCTCCCACAACTTGGGGCTCAAATTCCAAAACCTAAAATAGCAAGAAAAGTAGACCTGCCAAGATAATATGTTGGAGGAGCCACACATGTAGGGAATATGTGAAGCCAGAGAACACAAGGACATCATTTCATACCTCCAGCACTATATGGCTACCAACGTCTTCCTGTTGGCTTTATCTCTGGGCCTGTTCCCTTCTGGGCATTGCTCTCTGCTGGACCTGCACCTGGGCATTTTGTTTATATCTCTGGTGTACTCTGCTGGGTGGAGTTTGCTATTCCTCCTCCCTCCCCCCTCCTCCTCCTCCTCCTTCCCTTCTCCCTCTTCTCCTCTTCCTCATCTTCCTCTTCCTTTTCCCCCCTCCTCCCTCTTCTTCCCCTCCTCCCCCTCCTCCTCCTCCTCCTCTTCCTTCCTCTTTTCTTTCTCTATTGCATCCCTTTCCCGCCTCTTTGGAGCTGTCAGTCCTGACACCAGTGAGGAGGCTCATTGAATTGCCCTAGTGCCCTTCCCTTCTTTTCACTACTTTTGCTCTCTGGGATGTCTCTAGTTCACCACTTTGACCTGGTCTTTGGGACCTTCTCTTAAATGCCCCCAAATAAAACAACCTCTGGCTTTCAGCATTGATTAGCTCACCTGAATATTTCTACCAAGCCTTCTAGGTCTGGTAGCAGACCATGGAGCCATAGTATTGATGGGGCCAGGGAAGGGTTGAATCTAGTCAGACATTAGTGATTACGAAATAAGCAGTTAGTCTCATTATCGGTTACTAAATCATTATGATTGTTAGAATTCAATAAGTTGATTTAAAAATCATAGATTGTTGATTTCAACTCAAGTGTCTCTTTTTCTTGATTGGTTGATAAAAGCTGGCAAAACTGAAATGAATTGTCACACAATACTTGTAAGTCATATTGAATTGGTCACTTTGCTGACATTGAGCACACAGAAAGGAAAAAGAAATAAATCATAAAAGCCACAACTTTCTTTGCAGTCCCAGGATGTTACTTGGAGCAAGGATATAAATATGTTCTACATAACTGACTAGATTAAAAATTAACCAACCAAGGCTTTTCCAGTTCTGAGCCTGCAGCAACTGTCTTATCTGTCTCTTTTCCAAGCATTCAGAGGATTCATTTTGAGGTGACAGACCAAATAATCATTTTGGTGCTATCTGACAATAAAGGAGCCACTTATTTCTTAAGCCACGTTGTACTGCCTCTGTCTGAGGCAAATTAAGGTGGGTGTGCTTAAAACAATCAGCACACATCAATCCTTAAAATAATTGCTGCCCTACGTTGGTTATTTTTAGCTAGAATTTGGGTATTAAAGTTATTTGTTCATATCACTATAGCACTGGCCTTCTAAGACCTAGGTAAATGTGGATAGAATGCCATCAGAAATGAGAGACCTGTGTAATTGAAAGGCCTCTAGCTGGAAAAGAAAATTACATCCTAATAATAGATATATTTGTGTGGCATCTTAAAGAGGACCTCCCTGACACTGGAGGAAATAAGAAGGGTTAAAATGAATGTTAAATGGGGAGATTTGTATGAATTGATGGAGAATGGAATAAATAAAACTGGAAGAACAAGATACACAATGACTACAATGATGTAAACAGAAAAGATGAGTAGAAGGACATGCAATCCTGATTAATTTTAAAAAAAAGCAATTTGGGGCTTGGGGAACAGATAATGAAACTAATTTCCTTCCTCTTGGCATAATTTTGTATATAATGTCAGAAGTATTCACTGTGTTTGTTTTCACTTAACCATTCTTTTGTTTATGAGGGAGATTCAATTCTGTGGTATGAAGGGCAAGAGTAGAGGTTGAAATATGCCCAAAGACTGTGTGACATAAAAACAAAGAACTTTTTAAAAAGCGTTCAAAAATCCCAGAATGAATGTTAAAGAAACATCATTAGACATTGTGGCAGACTGAAGGTTTGTGGTGGGGTGGAATATGATTGTGGGGAGGGATGATAAGGAGGAAACCAGAAACATCCTAAAAGTGACTCTTTAGTGATATCGTTTTTTGCACATAAACCTTAAGCAGAAGAAATGGAATTTTAAGTTACCTTGTCCTTGATACAAAAGTTTAAAGTCCTTTCCCCTAAAGGTTCCTTATTTATTTCTCTCCCATTGCTCCTCTTCTACTTCAGACCTCTGAGGGAATTTAAACATGCTTCCTGAATCTTGGGCAGGATATGGCCAATCCTTCTTCCTGAAATTCAACTAAGAAATGCCCTGGTTTAGAAGCTTTGCTAAGGAGTTAAGGGAAAATAGATAATGAAATAAAATTATAGTTAGAAGCATGAAACTGTTGCTCATACAAAAATACAGAAAACTTCCCTTTGTTTTACTTCTGGCTATTGCATCTGGTTTGTTTCCTGAACTGAATACTATGTCTTAGATCATATTCTCTAGGCGTAGGCACAGATAAGACTGGCTTTCCACTTAGGTAAAAGTTAGCTCCTTTGGTACTAAAATAGTGTGTCAGCCTAAGATATATTTCGTCAATGTGGCCAAATAATGATTTTTCAATCCAGAAAATTGGCTTTTATGCAGTTCTCTTTCCTCTGGAGTTCAAAATGGACTCCTTTCTTTTCCAATAATTTTCCTTTGTAGCACTTAAACTTGCATATGAGTCCTTTATGCAAATGTACCCCAGGTTCACTCTTTCCAAATTGTCAGGCATGATCTCTCACAAGTGAAGCCTCCTCAAAGGGGTTAATAGTTTTTGTATTATTGAAACAGCGTTTACTCCCTTACAGAATAACATCAGTAGTTAGCTGATCTTGTAAAACCACGCTTTGCAACACAACCTAAGCTGTGCACTCTTGCAAACTCTTGGAAAATTTCCTGCCTTTTCTTGTCTCAGGGAAGACTTGTGTAACTGTCTTTGTTCTTTGTTTCTGGGGAAGATTCACACGAATAGATTGTGCCCCCTGAAGACCAGCCAATGGGATAAGGGGATAGGGGGCAGGGGAGTGCTTGCGTTAGGGTATAAAAGGACTTTGTTTTCCGGAATCAATTTGTACTTCCCTGACTGGCGCCATTAAAGCTACAAGGGGCAGTACCCTTTCTCATGAGAAAGCAGTAAATGCATTTCTGCTTTCAAGGTATCTAAGTCCTTGTATTGATTTTTTTGGTCATAGTCTCTGTCCCACACAATATCAACTCAAAACATAGCTTCTGAGCCCCATTGATATGTTTTCATTTACTAGTTATGCAGAGCAGTGGTATGAAATTCAAATAGAAATATTGACCATTCATTCATCTGTGCTTATGGTATCATATTGACTTAATTTTGAAACATAATGTGATAATCATTTAATATAAATTTAATAACCTTAATAAGGGCCAGAGCCTGAACTAATCAACCAGAAGAACTTGGACCTAACAGCTTCTTTGTTCTCTGAGTAAACTCAGAGAATACCTCTTTCTATGTCAACAAAGCCAGATGGGGCTGACTTTATGACCAATCAGGATGAGACTTTTAGCCAAAGACACTACCTTGAGTAAAGGGACTTTTTCTTATCTTAATTTTTTTTGGACATATACTATGTTATGGCATGTTAATGGTAAAGAAAACACGTATCCTGGGTCATAATTTCAATGGACACTTTGTCAACTCTCTTATTTTATTGTATTCATCACCTATTCAATTAAAAAAATTCTTTTATTATACAATGATTAAGCATTTATGGAGATCATAAATTTGAGTGACACAGCCACTCTGAATTCGAATAGTTTGAAAACGTATTTAAGCTTTCTCATTCTTTTGTTCAGGCAGTCAGATTTCATCCGGCTCCATACATGTATGTATTTGGGTAGCTTTAAGGGAATAAACAATAGGGCTTTACATACCACCTAGCCTTTTTGCCTCCTTTAACCAAACTTCCAGGTCAACAAATTATCTATATTTGACTATATTTTTATTTGTTTCTTAAAACATTTCCCAATTACATTTTAATCTGGTTCTAATAGCACTTGGTAGTATTGTGAATCACTTTTGGCTGAAGGGAGAGAAAAATGGAGGCAATTAACATATATTTCGCACCTACTATGTTCCAGGTACTGTGCTAAGCACTTTACAAAGATTATCTGTAATTAGGATATATGCATTTAATGAAATAGCCTAGTTATAATTGTAGCAACAAAGCATCTTCTCCATAAAGCTGGGAAAATACTTTCTTTTTTTTGTTATTTAATATTCTCATTTATTTAGTATTTTATTTTCCCCCAATTACATATAAAACAATTTTAACATTAATGTTTAAAAATTTTGAGTTCCAAATTCCTTCTCTGCCTTCCTCATTGAAAAGACAAGTAATTTGATATACATGTGTAGTCATGCAAAATACATTTCTACATTTAGTTATATTGTAAAAGAAAACATAGACAAAAAAATACCTAAGAAAAAAGTTTAAAAAAGGGATGCTTCGATCTGTATTCAGAGTCTATCAGTTTTTTCCCTGAGTATGAATAGCATTTTTCACTGTAAGTCTTTTGTTAGCAAGCACCCTTGCACACCCAGGATGGCCTGCTAACACAGGTGGTTTGATCTGCTTTTCTAAAGGAAAGACAGCTTCAAAGTGATAAAAATAATCTAACTTTAATTAAACATATATAAGTCATTCACTAGTTCAGAAGAAAGGTCAGCACCCTGTGAGTGGAGAAAATACAAGCAAAGAAACACAGAGAAATTAGCACAGAGATCCAATAGATAGGGCTCCAACTGTCTAAACAAAGTAATAGATTCGTAATCATCAGACCAGGGAGTACCAACATCTGGGTTCTTAAAGCCAGGGGCTCTTTAACAGCTACCCAGAATCTCATCTGGCCAAATCACAAAGAAACACTGTTCTCATAAGTGAGCCCCAAAATAAAATACCAACTTCCCAGTATATGTAGTTTTCAACTAATAGACTCAGAACCAGAAGGCATCACAACCTGTATAACTCAGCACAGCTGTGATTTATCAGGGTTCAAAGGAGATTGATCTTTCAGATGTTTACAATTTAGCAAGCAGGCAGCTCTCTGTTCTGCTCCACCTCACCAGGATCTGAGTGCAGGCTTCAGGGCCTCCTGCCCCCAGCTTCTGTCTCTCTCTAGGCTGCACCACTCCAACTCTGGAGCAGCTTGTCCTCCCCCAGCCTTATGTGGGGAGGAGCCACACTGGTCTGGGTTCTGGGCACAGCACACTTCCAGGGCCTCCACCCCTCCAGCATAGTCAGAGGCGGGGCTACTACATTCAAACCCTGGCTCCAGCTCTGGCCATCCCTACCTCCCATAAGCATGATTTCCTCCCATAGCTGCTGCTCCAGACCTATCTCCTCAGGAGTGCTAGTGTGGTAGGGAGGGGGAAGGAGAGGTTATGTCCTAGGGGCCCTTCTCTAGGCACCAGGAAACTGCTCCTGCTACTGTTGCTCACTTGGTTTCTCTCAGGTTGCTGACAAAAAGTAATACAATAACTGGGTCTACTACTATCCCAGTCCCACAAAACCCCATGCTTTCCTTTAGTCTGTGCAGATCCTGATGACTATGACAAATATATTAGCAAGCACCCTAGCACACCCAGGGTGGCCTGCTAGCACAGGTTCTTTGCTCTGCCTTTTTGTTTTGTTTTGTTAGGAGCAGATAGCAAGTTGATTTGGTGAAAGCAGAGAGAAAATAGACCAAAGAGGATATATGGTGGGGGTTGGAAGTAAGAATATTGGTAACCCTGAAAATGTAACTAGTTGCTTCAGGGACAAGAGGATGATTTTCACACTGAGAAAATTAGGGGGTTCTTTGTGGAAAGGGGAATTGTTTTCAGCCGTTCAGCACCATCTCGACTAGCTCTTCATAGTTGATACAACAATTGTTGTCTTCACGTCCTGCCACCAACACTTCCACTTCTTCCTCTGTCATCTTCTCACAAAGGGTGATGAGGACGTGTTATATTTCAGCCACCATATCTGTGCCATTCCCTTCCTTATCAAACATCTAAAGTCCTTCTACATCAGTGGTTCTCAACCTGTGAGTTATGTTCAATTTAAATACACCCTGCATATCAGATATTTACATTACGATTCATAACAGTAGCAAAATTACAGTTGTGAAGTAGCAACAAAAATCAGTTAATGGTTGGGGGTTAACAGAACATGAGGAACTGTATTAAAGGGTCTCAGCATTAGGAAGGTTGAGAACCACTGGACTAGATGATCTCTGAGATCTCTTCCAGTTCCAGATTCAGAATCTACATAGCCTTAATATGTGCTCTGGTTCTTATTCTTTGCTACAGTCCGCAGCATTGGCAGAAAGTGTTCAAATGCTAGCACCTTCCAGCATCATGCAGTTCACTCGCTCTTTTGACCTGCTTTTCTAAAGAAAAGACAGCTTCAAAGGGGTCAACAATCTTACTTTAATTAAACATATATATATGTCATTCACTAGGTCAGGGGAAGGGTCACCACCCTGAACATGGAGAAAATACAAGCAGAGAAGCAAAGAAGGTAAAGGTCATTCACTTGTTCAGGGGAAGGGTCAGCACTCTGAATGTAGGGAAAATACAAGCAGGGAAACATAGAGAAATTAGCACACAGATCCAATAGATAGGGCCCTAACTGTACAAACAAAGTAATAGATACATGGTTCTCAAAACAGAGGGGATCTTTAACAATGGCTACCCAGAGTCTTGTCTGACCAAATCAGAAAGAAACATTCTTCCTATGAGTGAGCCCCAAAATAAAATACTAACCTCCTACTATATATAGTTTTCAGCTAGTAGGTTCAGAGCTAGAAGGCATCACAACTTACATGACTCAGCAAGGCTGTAAATTATCAGGAATCAAAGGAGATTGATCCTTCAGATATTTACAATTTATTCATGAGCCTGGGAAACTGAACTCCAGAAAGAAAAACAACAAAAAACTCCCCTTGCTTAATACAATTTGAATCTGAAGAGCCCTTTGTATTGGCAAAGGTAACAGGTACTTAGCACTTAGTAATTAATCAAGCCTCTATTAAAGAAACAGAAGGTATGAATCCCTGGAATCCCTGTTGCTAATGTAACAGGAAAGGGTTGGGTGAAACAGGAAGCTAATGCTGTCTGTATATAAGGAAAGACCCTGGCTGGGAAAGACAGACCTTCTTAGAGCAGGCTTTGTGGAGGCAGAAGCTGCTGCTGCTGCTGCTGCTGCTGCTGCTGCTGCTGCTGCTGCTGCTGCTGCTGCTGCTGCTGCTGCTGCTGCTGCCAGGGAGGCTGAAGAGGACCCCCACCCCCTCCAGGCTGGAGAGAAGGATTTTGATTTGGAGAACCTGGTTGAAGTGATTTTGATTCTGGGAACCAGCTGAAACTTCTGCTGAGTCCATGGGCCAGCCAGAGCTACTAAGGATTTCCAAGGGCCAGTAAGAGCTGAGGGCTAGCTGGAGTTGCTGAGGCTGCTGAGGATTTTTGAGGGCCATATGGAGCTGCCAAAGACTGAGAAAGCATGACTGTAATGCTGGTACTTTGCATGGACCTATTTGTGGCTTTGTTAAGTCTCTTCCCAGGAACAGAGATTATGAAGGATTTGAGATGGACTGGACACTGTGAGCTCCAATGTGGAGCAGGAACTACATAGAAAGCTGGACAAGGACCTGGAAGCTGTCTGCCTTTGAACCCAGGTGACGGTTTGGTGAATCCAGGTAGGAGCTGGGACCATGGAAGGGGATCCTGGGAATCTGAGAGACCATCCCAAGTCAAGCTGAAAAAAGACTTAGTGTGTACTGACTGAGAAATTGTAATTTACTAGTGACCTAGGGGAGGAGGGATTTTGCATTTTCTGATGATTGAATAGTGAATGATGAAGGATGATTGAATGATTGAGTTGATTGAATGATTGATTGACTAAATGATTGTACTTAGTGATTGATGATTGAATAAGTGATTGATTTGTAACTTAGTGTGCCCCGTGAGTGGAGAACTTTGACTATTGTACTTTGTGTCCCTTAAGAAGGCAAACCTCCTTAAGAATGATTGAGTTACTAAATGATTGTTCTTTGTTGAAAACTTTGTGACCACTGCGGTGAAAACTATGTGTCCATCTTAGTGATAAGTTGTTTGAATGCTGTATTTTGGTTTTCTGTGATAAGTTGTAACATTGTGAATGCTGTGCCTTGATTTCCTATGAATGTTTTGCTTTGATTTATTATTGAATAAATAGAGTGTACACTATACTATGTAATCAGAACCTTAAAGGCTGTTCACAGTAGCATTCTTCTGGAAAGCCACTCATGCTTGGCTTTACACTTATACTTACAATCCTTCAGAATTGTCTTGGATCACTGATGAAACACTTTCATTGAAATACACATATTTTCAGTGGGAAGAGAGGTTACACATATTGAAGTTACTCACATGGCGACACATGCATATGCGTAGTGGCCAGAGGGTATAAAGTCAAGCACAAGCAACTTTTCAGAGGACTGCTGCTGTGGATAGCTTTAAGATTCTTATCACATAGTATAGTGCACTCTCTATTTTTTCAGCAGCAAACCAAAGCAAAACATTCACAGAAACCAAAGTACAGCATTCACAACAATATAACATAACAACTTATCACTAAAGGGGCCACATATTCTTAAACAAGAGATATCATTCAGTAAGTCCTTAACTCAATAATCCTTAAGGAGCAATCATCCTTAAGGGATACAAAACACAAAGTACAAAGTTCTCCCACTCCAGATCACAGTAAATCATGGTCTTGTCAGTCAGCACTAAGTACTCAAGGAAAGGTCCTTTCATCTTGGCTGGAGGCTGGCTCTCAAATTCCATGGTTCATCTTCCTTGCTCCCAGCTCTTGCCTGAATTCACCCAACTGTCACCCGGATTCACAGGTAGGCAGCTCTCAGCTCCTTGTCCAGCTCATAATCCAGTTGTTTGTCCAGCTCCTTGTCCAGCTCCACATTCAGTTCCCATTCCATATTGAAACTCATGGTGAGCAGTCCACCTTAAGCCCTCCAAAGTCTCTGTTTCTGGGAAGACAAAGCTTAACAGAGCTACAATATCACACTTGCCAGCACCATCATCAATTCATTATCTGCTTGTGAAATCAACACAAACCCATAAACAGGGTCTGAGAAATCAACAAAAATCATCAGTAAACTCCCAGGACCTCTGAAAACATCAGTAAAACGCTCCTCTAGGAGTTCTGTAAACAAACAAGAAGAGAGTCCCCTTTCAGCGCTTCTGAACCAGCAGTAAGGTCCAGGGCTTCTGTAATAGCAGCAACATCCTCTATCAGCAGACAGGTCTGACAAAGTAACACCAGCACAAGCAGACAAAGTGCTGGCACCACATCCATGCTTCCTCCTAGTTCTGCTCTGTCCCAGCTTGCGCTCCTGATTTTATATGGCTTTTAGCTCCTCCCTGTTCTGCCCACCTCTTATGTCCTTCCTGTTCCTGTCTTTGGCAAGTCCCTCCCACTGTTTCTAAAAAAAGACTTGATATAATCAGGACAAAGCTCAAAGACGCTTGAACTGAAACAAGGTGCTAAATACTCCTTTGCTTTTCATTCCAGTCCATGGCTGGACCATCCATGTGAAGGGGCAACTCATGCCTCTGTGTGTGATAAAAAGATTTTAAATCACTTGGAGACAGCTCAAGGTGAATAGAGAAGGGTCTCTTTATTAGAATCTTGCAAGAAGCAGGAAGTCCAACCACTGAACAAAAAGTTCCAGGGGGGGAGGGCCGAGGGCCCCAAGATAGAAGGGTTAATTTATGCTAGCCAGGTGGGGGGGGGTGGAGTTTGGGAGGAGTTGGGGCTTAAAGGGATATGCACTTTCTATATTCACTGTGCAGACGCATTGCCCATAAGTCATTGGGAAAAATTGGGGGGTGGTGGTGAGTGAGAAGGTGTGGTTTTTGCCTTAACACGTCACTAGGTAACTTCTGGTCAAGGATGAGTGACATAGGTCCAACTATGGCTTATTGGGAGGATAGGCCTGGTTGTTTCAAGAGATGCCAAGTCTGGAAGATAGACTGATTAGGGATTCCAGGAGGTCCCATCTTGGGAGTGAGTCATCTTCTGATAGTGCTTTTCAAGGTTCCTAAGCAGCTGGCCACTAAGAACAAAGAAACTATTTATTTCTCTGAGAATACTTGGGTGATTGATTCATGGGAAACTATCTAACAGACCTACTGCTAGCTTGGGAAAAGACTTTGAGGCTAAGGGCAGGGGAGAAGCAGAATTAATGCCTTTATGGCTGAAGGAAAGTGTGACTTTTACAGCTCAATTGGACAGGCTTATTACAAACTGACATAGGTGCCTGAACACAAGTGAGATTTTTACAAAGTGAGGTTACAACAAAGCATCCTAGATCTTATCATTCCCCCTTAATGGATAAGACACATTCATTTTGGGACAAGGGACGAAGGTCTCAGCTTCCCAGGTTGCTTCATGCTGAAAAAGGTCACAGTGCAGTCCTTGTCCAAACAAGGGGGGGGGGGGGCATGAGTCAAGGGGGCAGGGGCTGCAGCCACTGTCTGGAACTCAGCAGACACCAGATCCAAAGGTGTTGGGCCTAAAAAAAAATACTAATCTAGCAAAGTGAGCAAATAAACAGGAGCCTAGAAGAAGTAGGAAAATGATCAGAAGTAGAGTGAGTATGGGCTAGTATAATCCATTACTCAGACTATTTAACTATCCTTAATCTCTCCACCTGCTACATAGACTAGGTGCCTCATAAAATATTCTTCACTAACATAATTGCAAACCTTAAACAAAAGAGGTTTCTGACTTAAACTTCACAACTGAATAGCAGACATACATCCTTGTTTCACAAAGCTTGTCTATCCTCTAA
Organism: Pseudochirops cupreus; assembly: GCA_028627135.1. NCBI lineage: Eukaryota > Metazoa > Chordata > Mammalia > Diprotodontia > Pseudocheiridae > Pseudochirops > Pseudochirops cupreus. The sequence goes on from JAQQSU010004570.1 coordinate 13,570, forward strand.
TTGGAAGAAAGAGATACTTCAGAAATCAAATCTTTTACCGAACCACTTAGTTACAAATGTTAACTTTTGCTTAGTTCATGGAATAGCCACAAATCCATATTGGAGCAGCACACACTGTTCTATTTTACAACTTATTACATCAATTTAACAATACTCAATTGAAAACTTTATAAACCTTCAGAAATTGTCACATAAGATTTTCTAACAGTAAGGCAGATCAAGGTAACACAATGAGAATAACACAAAGCAGTAATTTAAAGCTGTAACAGTTCCGGTGCAGGCCTGGATCCCTGAAGAGGCTGTCCACATCATCCTTTCCAGGTCCCTTGGCTCAGACGTTCACTCAGGAGCAAAGGCACAATCAGACTGGACAGGGGCCCACAGAGACATGATCCAACATCACAGACACATATAAATGGTTCAGCTTTCTAGCCACACGGGCTAGGTAGATTACAATAAAGTTTCACAACAGTTAC
>JAQQSU010004572.1:0-14044 GCA_028627135.1 Pseudochirops cupreus
CAGGTCTGTGTTTTTTTCAAGGAGATATTTCACATTGCCTTCTATTTTTTCATTTGTTTTGGATCTTTTTGGTAGTATCTAGATTTCTCATAAAGTCATTTGCATCCATTTGTTCCACTCTAATTCTGAAGGAATTATTCTCTTCAGAAAGCTTTTGAGATTCTTTTTCCTTCTGGCAAATTCGACTTTGTAAAGCATTCTTCTCCTCCTTGGCTTTTTGGGCCTCTTTTGCCATTTGAGTTAATCTATTTTTTAAGGAGTAATTTTCTTCAATAAGTTTGTTGAGTCTCTTTTCATGATTTTCTTGCATCAGTCTCATTTCTCTTCCCAATTTTTCTTCCACTTCTCTTATTTGGTTTTCAAAATCCTTCTCAAGCTGGTCTATGGCTTGTAGGAAGTCTACATATTGCTTGGAAGCTTTTGGTATGGGATTTCTGACTGTGTTGTCTTCCTCCCGTTCCATACTTTGATCCTTTTTGTCCCCAAAGAAGCAATCTAGAGGTCGATTTCTGTTCTTACTTTGCTTCCTTTGCCTGCTCATATTATTGCCAGTCAATTACTTGACTTTTTAGCTCTGTGGAACTCTGCTTCCAGAGTGGAAAGCTCTGTCCCAAATTGCTGGTCTTTTTGCAACTGCCAGGGCTATTGGGAGGCCCCTGCCATCCCCATTGGGTTTGGTTCACTGAAAATGCACCCCAGGTCCACCACCCAAGACCATAGTCTGGATCCAGCATGCTCAATGCAAGAGCACTTATCCTCTGAACGATTGCTTGGCCGCCCACAGTCTGCAGGCCGGGAGCTCTGAAGCAGCTATGTGGAGGCACCTGCAGGGCTGCCACTTCTGCAGCTTCCTTGCCCTGGAGCCAGTTTGGCTGGACCTCTTTTCTCCCCTAAATTTAGCTGAGTGCCATCGACTTTTCACTTTGTCCTTTTTTCTTATGGTTTGATAATTCTGGAAAATGCCACAACTGCTGCTGATCCACTCTCCTGAATGTTCTAGCTGCTACTTGTCCTGACCATTCCTGGGGCCAAGCCACTGTTTCAGGCTGGGCTGGTTTTAGCTCTCAGTTTGCTGTGATGAGCCCTTCCTGCCAAGCTGCCTTTAATGGGAGTTGTGTTTTTCTGTATTTTTTTGAGTTTTGAAGCCTTACAATTTGTTTAGAGTTATATTTTATAGGTATTTGAGATGGCTATGTGGGAGCTGTGGAATCTTGCTACTTCTATGCCACCATCTTGGCTCTGCCCCTCAATTACTCTCTATGTTGCCTGCAATTTTGAAACAATTTTCCATGATCATGTTATTCCAAGATCAATAGTCATATAATACCATGAGTGGAATTGTGACAACTCAATTTAATATAGGAATTTACAGTTCCAGAGTGCTTTCTTCCCAAAAAATTTTTTAAATGGATAGAACTATTATCCCTATTTTACAGATGAGGAAAGTGAGGATCAGAAAGACTAAATAGATGAAATTTGCATAGCTCACAGGACCTGAAAATGGGTCTCAACAATTTGTCTACTATAAAAAAAGCTTTATGCTATCATTCTTAGGAGCATTCATTGAATGAATGATAGATACCCTCTTCCATGTTTTCATTATATTGTTGCCAAAAGGTGTCCTCTCCAATGCATTCTTCATACCACTACCATAATAATCTTTGTGATTTATAGTAGATTTGGTCATGTCACAAACATCCAATGTTTCTTTGTTGCCTACTAAGTAAAACTAAAGCCCTTTTCAGGCTTATCTCTTATCACAACCCTGCATGTGCTCTATACTCCAGCTATAAAAAACCTCTCAGTGATCCCTGAACACTTCCGGTTGCCTTCTACCCTGGTTCCTTTGCCTGCATTATTCCCACTACTAGAAATATTCTACTCTTCCATTTATGCCATTGACTTTAGAGTCATTCTTTTAAACTCCACTGAAATGCTACCTACACAAAGCCTTCTCTATCCTTCTTGATTGGCAATATGCTAATACTTCAGAATGTGAATAGCCCTTTGTTTTGTAATTCTCTAATACTTTTATCAGTATCAGTCAATCCACATGCATTTAATAACCACTTTCTATTTGCAAGTATTTATGCTAGATGCTAAGGGATACAAACACATAAATGGAACAATACTTACTGTCCAGAGTGTCACATTTTTTTAAGTGAGACAACACATGTACTGCTAAGTATATCCAGTATTATTGAATAATACTGTATATCATATTTATTAGTTTTATTTTATACATTCATGTTGGACTTTAAGTTCCATAGGACAGGGAATGACTTCTAATTCCACATCTACCTATCTGTTCTAGGACCAGCAAAATATTCTGCACAGAGAAAGCATATTGGCAGATTATTACTGAACTAATTCTGCCACTGAATGAATGAATTATCAGTGACAGGCATTACCAGTATTCAGTTGTAATACTGTTCTCTATTGTAACAATATTGTAATATTGTTTCAAATAAAGATCCATGCCAATCTCTTTCAACTATGTAGAATTATGTGTGATACTAATGCTAAATATTTGACTACAAGTTTTATGTATAAAACCACAAAATACTAGAGCTGAAAGGGAACTTGAAGATCACTTAGTTTATCCAGCTCATTTTACAAATGAGGACATTGATAAGGTCCAGAAAATGTAGGAACAGGTAACCTATATAGAATTAAATACCTATTGTTGTAATTAAAAAAAAAATAGTCACAGTTGTGTCAAAAAGTCACCAATTTGAGGAAAAGAGAATGAAATGTGTATATGGTGTATGTGTATGGTGTTTTGTGTGTGTGTGTGTGTGTGTGTGTGAGAGAGAGAGAGAGAGAGAGAGAGAGAGAGAGAGAAATCGACTATGGATATAGTTTAATCTACTTATTAGAATGCGTTGTACTGAGTATGAGAACATTCTGAATAGCTATGTGGTTATATGTTTCTACATTTTCCATGGAAACAAAGATGAATTGTTTTAAAGGTTTATTTGGTTTTGTTTTAATCTAGTCATCTCTGCCATGTGTCTTTCTAAAAGTCATTATCATACATCAAAGCAATTAAATTTAAAAGTTCAAAGTCATCAGTATATTCTTACAAATACTGAATTTCAATAGGTCACATATGTATTGAGATTCATATTGTTTTCAGCACCACTGACAATAGAAACTCTAGAATACAACCTTATAATCTCACCATCATAATGAAAAACAGCAAAATGTGCATCACAGTTAGGATGCACTAAATGGTTCTACTTGTTGAGAGGTGTTATTCCCCACTAGAAGATGTCAAGAGAAATATTCTGACAGAATGGGAGGAAGAACAAAAAACAAAGTCCTAGTTAGACAGCATATGCCACTCCCACCATGTAACCACGCAACCCGAAAAACTGGCAGTGGTAAGGGTAGTGGGGCTGTAAGCCCAGATGCAGCAGCATTATCTGATGTCTCTCCCCCTCAAACGCTTTACTGCCAGTGTCATTATTTTCATTTACTTACTTACTCTTGTAAGGAACTAATTACCAACAATTAAAAACCAATACAAGACACAAATCTCTGTAATGCTGTTCAGTCAGTTTTTAGTCATGTCTAACTCTTTTTAACCTCATTTGGGGTTTTCTTGGGAAAAATACTGCAGTGGTTTGGCATTTTCTTCTCCAGTTTATTTTATACATGTGGAAACTGAGACAAACAGGCTTAAGTGACTTGCCCAGATAGTTAAGTATCTGAGGCCAGATTTGAAATCATGAAGATGTGCCTTGATGACTACAGACCTAACACTCTACCTAGCTGCCCTACAAATCTCTATGGGTGATCTATCTGAGGTGCCCCATTCTGGCTTATCATGAATGTAATGTAAGTGTTATGGTTGTTACAGGCATCATATGTACTGAGTGACTGTGAGCAAAAGGCACAGCCATTTATAGCTGAATTAAGACTAACCTTCTGCATTGTCATTGCTAGTTTGTTATGTCTCCTGGAATGCTATGTAATTGAGCTGGTAGCAGTCCAGACTGTGGAAACTTTGTGATCATTTTGTCTTGAGATAAATGATTTGATTTAATTTCGTTAATTATCTTGGTCAGTTCTTCATGAAAAAGCAGATATGATTATAAATTTGTGAAGAGAGAATGTCTATGCTATTGTAAAAATAAAGTCAGTTACAGTTGAGGATTACCTATGGCAAAGCTTACTTGTGAGATTTGGATAGATAGATTGACAGAGAGATAGATAGACAGACAGACAGACATATGTATTTTTATTTATCTCTGGAAACATTGCTCACTCTTTCTGTAACTATGAATTAGGACACCAGCCTCCCTCCCCTGCTATTAACTCATTATATATTCAAAGAGATTAAATTATTTTATTATTAAACAGTGTCCCCATGTAATTAAGAACTTAAGTCTCCTGAAAAATAATTATGTGGTTTCAAAAGGCATATGAAAAATGATTTTTAAGTTTCCATTTCTTGGAAATTTCATTCTCCCACTTGATTAATTTGGCTTTAAAAAAAACATTTTTGAAATGCTTTATGACTTTCTAATTGTTTTTCATTGCAGCTAATATTAAAGCTCTATGTCACACCATTCTGCTCTTATGATCTTGGTATCAAAAGGATGGAGAAGGGGACAGAAAGTGCTTGTACAAGTGTACACTTAAACAGACACACTACTGCTGGAATGCAAACAAAACACTTTGACTTTCTCACCATGAATGAAAGTATAATCTATATAAAAGATGAAGCAAAATAGAGAAATGGTTGGGAAATTCTCCTTGAAGTAACAAATAAAGGAGTTGGAGGAAGTACTTTAGTCATGCACATGAAGACAATCACAAAAATTCACTAATTACTTTCATATTGCCTGACATTACTCATGTTGAACATAATCAAATATGGTATCATGAAATCAGGTATTATTCATCAACATCCATTAGGAAGAAAGAAAAGAAAAACCTTGAGGAATGTGGCAAAATACTCCAAACTAAGCCAACATAAATTGTATCACCACCTAACTAAAGAAAAATATCTCGTGAATGCTCAGTTTCCATATGATTTTGAACTATAGCAATATGAAGGACAAGAAATACATGAAAAGTAGATGAAAATGCAATTTATGACACTTTGTTGGATGGAGAGACTGGAAAATTAATATTTCACTACATAAGCAGAAAGGAAATCAAACTAATTTTAAACATTTTTACATTTCATACACACAGCAAAAAATTCTCATGAAAAATAGACTTGATTATAATGTTACAGAAAAACCAATTATTTATTTTCCCTCAAAAATATTTTTATATGATATTGTTGATATAATGCTGATTTTCAATAATGTGGAAGAAAAGCACTTTATTCATGCTTAATATAGCACTTCTGTTCCTTCCCCATAGATATTTCACAAGTTAATCCTGCATTAGTCAGATTAAGAATATATTCATACATTTATAATTTTATTCCATTGATCTGTTAAAATGGGTGAGTTGTTTTTCTAAGTTTTGTGAAGAATACATAAAATACTAAGATATTCTGCCTTTACTCCGATGAAAGACATTAATTCATAATCAAATAACAGTTAGAGGAGATCCCAATAGAAAAGAGGATTTTGTATTAAAATAGGAAAATCTTCTGCATGAATAAACTCATTAAAGCTTGTAAAAGAAAGTAAATGATTGATTGGGAAAAATCTTGCAATGAATATCTGATAGATACCCAATATTATGCCTATTTCCGTGTCTGTAACTGACAACAATAAGAATCAAGAACGAGTCCCAAATTGATAGAGAAGGAGAAATGGCTATTTTTAAAATAACTATGAAGTGACTAAAATTATGTTAAGGCTACTCTAGAACAATAACAGAAATATGTCATTATGACTCTGAGAATAAGCCTTATACTCTGTAAAATGGCAAAGATCACAAAAGATGAAATAGTCAATATTAGAAATCTTTTCATGAATCTATGAATTTTTACAAACATTCTAATAATTAGAATTCTTACTGAAAATGACTAAAATGTCTATTCCCTTTTACCTAGATGTCACATTTCTAGGTATCTAAAACAAGGAGGTTAAAGATATAGAGCCCCCATACATGCTAAAGTTACGATAGTAAATAATTGTGTTTTAGAAAGAAAATGAAAACAAAGTAGATCTTCATTGGTTGGGGAATGTGAAGACAAAAATCTAAGATATTTACCAAATGATATACCATTATGCTTTAAGGAAGAACAAATATGTAAAATTTAGAGTAATAAGTGAAGATTTACAAGAATGCATGCAGAGAGAAGTAAGTAGAACTAGTAAAAGAATATAATCAATAAGAAAAAAAAATGTCATAGCTAGCTAAGTGGTGCAGTAGATAGAGCCTGCACAGTGAATGAAGTACCAAGGCCTACAGTTAAGGGGACCTGCGTTTAAATTTCGCCTTAGATACTTACTAGCTACATGTCTCTGGGCAAATTGTTTACCTCAGTTTGCCTCAGTACCTTATCTGTAATATGATTAGGAGAAGAAAATGGCCAACCACTCCAGTATCTCTGCCAAGAAAACACCACTGGGGTCACAGAGAGTTAGATACGACTGAAGCAACTCAATAACAAGTGCAACGACATCACCCTGAAAGGCAGTGAAATTAATCTGAACTCCTCAGTTATAGTAGCCACATGTCCCTAGAGAGGAATTTCTCCTCCCTCCTGCAGAGTTGGGGGATTGTAGATGTGAAATATTGCTCATTCTGTAAGACATAGTACATATGTTTCTCTATTTTGCTCAACTACTATTTTTTACTCTTTAAAAATCTGACATACAATGGATCTCTGGTTAGGAAAGGGGGAGAGTTATATTCAGAAATTAATTTGAAATAAAAGTAAATCACATCAAAATATTATTTTAATGGAGTGGAAACCTGCATGAGATACTATGGATGTAGAACCCAGAGCAAGCGTCAGGAGCCTGTGACCTCACAGCCACATGTGGCCCTCCAGGTACTGAAGTGCAGGCCTTTGACTGAATCCAAACCTCACAATTTTTCTGTGAAGTTCAGATTCAGTCAAAGTGCCGCACTTGAGGACCTAGAGGGCCACACACGTGGTCTTGAGGTCTTTGGATCCCTGACCCCTGGCCCAGAGTATCACAACTGATTGGACAGAGAAGTATGCCACTAGGTAGTATAAAGGTAAATAAAACATGAAAATAAATGTTGGATCTGAGTTACCTTGAGAATGGTGCTCCCATTAATAGTAATATGGAAGTTAGAAGATTTAGGGAGTCAAGATGGAGGCGTAAAAGCAGGATAACTCTGGGAGCTCCCCCCCATAACCACCTCAAATACATATAAAATACGACTCTAAACCAGTGGTTCTCAACCTGTGGGTTGTGACCCCTTTGGGGGTTGAATGACCCTTTCACAGGAGTCACAGGGGTTGTCTAAGACCATCAGAAAACACATATTTCCAATGGTCTTAGGGACGGAGACACCACTCCTCCATCTGTCTCCAGGAGGGTCTGCCCACGTGCAGAGTATTAAAGAGTTGCAGCATTAGGAAAGTTGAGAACCACTGCTCTAAACAAATTTTAGAGCTCCAGAACCCAAAAAATGACAGAGTAACAAAGCAGCCACTGAAGGCAGCCTGGCAGTGAACTGGGATCAGAGCTCAGTCCCATGGGGTTTTAGACACAGGGGTCCAGGAAAAGCTGCAGCTGGAACATTCAGGAGAGTAGATCACCAGCAGCTGTGGAGGGTTCAAGAATTACTAATCCATAAGAGCCAAAGACAGAGGGAAAAGTCAGTGAATCTCAGCTAAATTTGGGGGAGAGGAGAGGGTCCGGCCTCTGCCTCCAGAGGTAGAAGTGGTTTCCCGTGTAGCCTCCTCCATGGGGCTGCTTCAGAGCTCCCAGCCTGCAGATTGCAGGGAGGCCAAGCCAACAATCAGAGGCTAAGTGCTCTTGCTTTAACCTGCCTGGATCAGGATCGTGGTCTTGGGGGTTGGTCCTGAGGTGTGTGACCAATGAGTCAAAGCTGTTAGGGGCTGCAGAGACAGCAGCCCCCTAATAGCTCCAGCAGTTGCAAAAAAACCCAGCAATTTGGGACAAAGCTCTGCTCTCAGAAAGCAGAGTTGTATGGAGCCCAAAAGCCAAGTAATTGACTGGCAATATGAGCAGGCAAAGGAAGCAAAACAAGCACAGCAATCCAACTTTAGATTCCTTTTTTGGGGACAAAAAGGATGAAAGCATGGAATAGGAGGAAGACAACATAGGCAGAACTCCTGCACCAAAAGCTTCCAAGAAAAATAGGAAACAGTTATAGACCATAGAAGAGCTTAAGAAGGATTTTGAAAACCAAATGAGGGAAGTGGAGGAAAAATTGGGGAGAGAAATGAGAATGATGCAAGAAAATCATGAAAACAGAGTCAACAACCTGACTGAAGAAAATAACACCTTAAAAAACAGAGTAACTCAAATGGCAAAAGAGGCCCAAAAAGCCAACGAGGAGAAGAAGCGGAATTTGCCAGATGGAAAAAGAATCTCAAAGGCTCACTGAAGAGAATAATTCCTTCAGAATTAGAGTGGAGCAAATGGAAGCAAATGACTTTATGAGAAGTCAAGATACTATTAAACAGATCCAAACAAATGAAAGAATAGAAGGCAATGTGAAATATCTCCTTGGAAAAGCCACTGACCTGTAAAATAAATGCATGAGAGACAATTTAAAAATTATTGGATTATCTGAAAACCACACTCACAAAGAGAACCTAGAAATCATCCTTCAAGAAATTCTCAAGGAAAATTGCCCCAATATTTTAGAAGCAAAGGCAAAATAGAACTTGAAAGAATTCACTGATCACCTCTGGAAAAAGATCCCCAAAAGAAAACTCCTAGGAATGTTATAGCCAGGTTCCGGAGTTCCTAGATCAAGGAGAAAATATTAAAAGTTGCCAAGAAGAAACAATTTGCATACCGTGGAAACACAATCAGTATAACCCAGGATTTAGCAGCTTCTGCATTAAGTGACCAAAGGGCCTGGAATATAATATTCCAGAGATCAAGAGAGCTGGGATTAAAACCAAGAATCACATACCAAGCAAAACTGAGTATAATATTTCAGGGGAGAATATGGACATTCAGTGAGGTGGAGGACTTTCAAGCATTCATGAGGAAAAAGCCAGAACTGAATAGAAAATTTGACATTCAAACACAAGAAGCACGAGAAGGTAAACACAGAAAAGAAATTATAAGTAACTTATCAGAGTTGAACTATTTACATGCCAACAGGAAAAAATGATCATTGTAACTTATGAAACTTTTCTCAGTATGAGGGTAGTTGAAGGGTATATAAATGTGTGTGTGTGTGTATGTAATATATATATACATATATATATTACATACACACACATATACACACATATATGTGTACATTTATGTACATATGTATATTGTGTATATGTATATTTGTATACATACACATGTGTCTGTATAAGAGGGTACATATGCATATGAATATATATGTTGGTCTCTATATATGTGTACATCAACAGAGGGCACAGGGTCAATTGAACAAGAAGGGATGATATTTTAAAAGGTGAAATTGAGAGGTGGAAGATGAATATAATGAGAGGAGACAGGGAGAGAGAGAATGGGATTAATCATCTCATATAGAAAAAGCAAGGGATGGCTGTTAAAATGTAGGGGAAGAACAGGAAGGCAAAACGGAATGGGTTTCATTTGAATTTGGCTTAGTGAAAGAATGACATACACTCTAAATTGGGTATCTTGCGCTACAGGAGAGTAGGGGGGTAGGCGATGAGAGGGGGGATGATGGAGGAAAGGCAGGCTGGGGGGGGCAGAGTTGTTGCAAGCACACACTTCTGTAAAGGGACAGGAACAAAGCAGAGAATAGAACAAGTGCAGGGTGGATAGGAAGGAGGGACATATAGTCAGTGTTTCATAATATGTCCATTGCAGAAATGTTCTGTGTAACTACACATATATGGTCTTTGTTGAATTGCTTGTCTTTCCAGTGGGTTGGGTGACAAGGGAGGAGGGGAAAGAATCTAGAATTTAAAGTTCTAAAATCAAATGTTAATTCATACACATATACATCTATCTATCTATCTAAGTATATATATATATATATATATATACATATATATATATATATAATTGTTAACATTATTGTTTACATACAACTGGGAAATAAGATATACAGGCACTGGGATAGGGAGATCCAACTTGCCCTCCCAGAAAGTTGTAGGCATGATGGGGGAGGATATAGGAGAGAGTAGATTGGGGGAGGGGGTACACAGTGTGATCACTGTTTTGGTGTGCTGGGTAGGGGAAAGACGGGGAGAAAATTTGTAACTCAAAATTTTGTGGAAATGAATGATATAAACTAAGAATAAACAAAAGTTATTACAAAAAAAAAGAAGTTAGGAGATTTAGCTGCTTCTGAGAGGAAGGCATGATGTGTTCAGATTTTCACTTAAGATCATAGATTTAATGAATAGAAGGAACATTAAAATTGATCAAGTTCGTACCCCCTAAACCTTACTTTATAAATAAGTACAGTAAAGTTCAGAGAGTTTAAATGTCTTGTACATGTCCCAAACTGTGAACTTAATATCTTTCCCCAAAAAATCTTCTGCTCTTCTCACATTTGCTGTTACTGTGAAGAGCATCACTATTCTTTTTACCTAGATTTACATGCTTAGTGTTATAGATATGTGGGATTGAGTATCAGAGGTGAAGTTAAAAATATAGGGTGTCATCTACAAAGAGTCATAGTAGTGGTCATTGCACTTAAAATATCTTGAATAAATATTTATTGAGCTCATCGAATTCAGTAGAGAGGAGTGTTGAAATTGTGTACTCTAATGTAAAATAATATAAGAATATGTTCTTATATATAAATTGGATATTTACTCCCATAAAACATTTCATTGGTTTGCCTCACTATTTAAAATGCCTCCTATGGTTCATTAGGAGCATGGAAAGCTACATCTATGATGCTGGTATTTAAAAAACAAAAACCAGTTTTCAGGATATTTTTGGATGTAGAATCATTGATTTGAATTAGCCCTGAGGGCATTCAAGATCTGAATATGACTTGAAATGACCATTTTTAGCAACAAAAGTGTTCATCTTACTTTTACCGAGGACTATTAAAGGATGCAAGAATCAAGAATATGATATAAAATTGGTCCCAATAACAGTTGCATCCCTTGTCTTTCTCTGTCTCCCACAATAAGACTCATTACAGTTCCTTTTGACAGTAGCTTGTGAGGGTATCATAAGGTCAGAGAAGCCATGACCTTCAGCCCCTTTGATGTTTTTATTCCCCAAATCTGGATGCCTCATCAGGCATACCAGCAAATGGTAAATCATCCTTTGGGATTTGGGTCCCAAATGAACTATTTGAACTAGATATGAACTATAAATAAAGTACACATGAATTAGTCTTCTATCTCTATTTTAAAACTTCATTTTCAGAAATTTTCCCTATTTCAGTATTTTCCCCCTTGTTTCCATTTGGTTAATTCTTACTCTATTCACTGCCTTGTGAGTCCTTATTCTTGATTTAAATACAACAATCATAGCTTAGTGAGATTTACTAAAGGATTTGGTTGAAGTCTACCCACAGGACTTTAAGTGGCATCTAATCCAACCTCCTTATTGCACAGATAATGAAAGTGAGCCCTAGAAAGCATAAGTATGACTTCACCTATGTCATACGATTAAGTGACAGAACTGAGATTCAAAACTAATTTTCTCTGATTCTGAATCTAGCTCTCTACTGTCCCATGCTGTATCATTGAGATTTCATCTCTCAATGTTCCCAAGATAGGCAGTATATGAAATAGCAAAACTGTGGGCTTTCCCTGAATTAAGAAAGAGAGTTTCATAATTATAAATATTGAGGCTGCAAGAAACAGTACTCACTGTGAAAAGATATCATCTTCTGTTCTATACACGTCATCATTTATCTTTGCATAGTACCTCTACCCTTAGAAAAGTGGCAACTTAAAAGGCCAAGACTCTGCAGGACTTTCCCTGCTATCAAAACATAGAGTCTGTACTCCACTTGGTGTCTGTGGATACACTTTTCAGATCTTATCATAGGTTACTCCTTTATTGTTTTACTGTCTGGCGCTTATGCTAAAAAAAGAAAAAAAAAAAGGACCTGTTCTCATTCCAAAACACATCAAGTGGGACTGACTGCTGCTCCTACATCTTCCCAACAATCAGTGGTTAGGATATTTTCTTGAAACTGCATTGTAACTCATCTTTATAATAGTCTTTCCATCTTCCTTGCTAGTGGTTTGTAAAGTCCTGGCACACACATAGTAACTTCTAAGGTGTCTTTAAGGGAAGATTTCCAGGTAACATGCTGCTTTTCACAGTACCCCTTTATTTCTTACTTCTACTAAATGTCTTATTTTACCCCTTTCCCATAAATTTCTTATTCATAAAGCAACATATAGTACACATAATCAAACCACCTTCATGTCAGAAATATCATTTTCTTTAGCCTGAAAAGAAAGCTAGGAAAATTGAATTTCTATTAAATATCAAGTGTGACTCTAAAGCAATGAAAGTTATTTCCATAAGCAATGCATTTGAATATCTGAACATCAAAACCCTTGCTTTGTGGTCATGCCACACACAAACACTGTCTTTTATAACAATGAACCAAGAGGAAATTATGCATGTCCTCAGATTTTCGTCATTTTTGCTGTAGCTCAGTATTTCTTCTCAATGCAAACCGTGTATTTTTTTTTTAACTGGAGTACAGATCCTCCTTATTGGGAAGACATGAGGTGGGCAAGTATTGGCTAGATGCATACTTATTCGGGTAGTACACTAAGATTAATGTTTCAAGTACAGTGTAGATTATATGGCTTTTAAGGTCCCTTGCGGCTCTAGAACTGTAGGATTTCTTGTTTCAATGATGTTTGTTTAAAAAAATAACAGTGTGGTTAATTTAGTGTGTGTTATTTCCCATTGGACGCAGAAGTAGATATTTTCTATCCAGGGTACTTTTTGTGAAATTGAGTATCATTTTAGAAACTTAACTGGTGGCATTTTTTTCATAATAGCAGAAATCAAAACAGTCATTGGCATACTTTTCTACTTTATTACACTTATTAAATCAATATTCAACAATTCTCTGAGAAAATGTAGATAAATTTCCCCCCCTGTTCATATAGTGCTTCTATTTTACCACACTTTTCCTTCTTAGCCTATATATGTAAAAGTATTTAATTCTGTAAAGGAACAAGTTAATAATGTTATCTAATAAGTTTAAAATAATATTTCTTTGTATTTTTAATTCCATGCAACCAGGGGTTTTGATGGATCTATAATTAACTTGATGTGGCTACTATCTCTAACAACATAGCTCACAACCTCTTCAAGTCCTGTGAAATCCTTGCACTGATTTCAAATCCATGTTTTTTTTTTCCTTTGATATCCACATCTATACTGTATTTTTATACCTTTCCTTATTTTTTTTCTGCAACCATTCACAGACCCCTTAAAAGAAGTAGTTAAAACTGAATCCAATATTGGGAAAATATAGTAACAGAAATCTAATATCCCAACCTAATTTGTTTATACTCATATGACTGATTCTAGATCAGGAACATCTGAATTGATGTTGAATATTTCCTTTTTTTCATGTTGTTGGAGAGATTTATCAAAATATACATGGAGTTATCATGTAACCCCATAACATTCAAGCAAGAACAAGCAAGCCAAAATTTATATTAGACACTAAAGTATATAGCTGAAGCTTGGTCCCAATTTAACTCTTCCTGCTTTGATATAGTAGGTATTGAGAAATACTTAAGTTGAACTGAAGCATTTGAGTTAAGGAAAGCTCTTCTTAATGTATTACATCTTGATAGAAATAATACTAATGGCCAAAGAATAGAAGTGGAAAAAATAGTTTTCTTATTAACAATGTTATTCTTAATATAATTAATGATATAACTTATTAACTTTAATGATAATTAAATTAAATTGACAGAGAATTGGTTTTCCTTTATGTGAATTGAATA
>JAQQSU010004573.1:0-14044 GCA_028627135.1 Pseudochirops cupreus
ATGGCAAAAGAGGCCCAAAAAGCCAATGAGGAGAAGAATGCTTTAAAAAGTCAAATTTGTCAGATGGAAAAGGAATTTCAAAAACACACTGAAGAGAATAACTCCTACAAAATTAGATTGGAGAAATTGGAAGCTAATGACTTTATGAGAAATCAAGATACTATAAAACAGATCCAAACAATTGAAAAAATAAAAGGCAATGTGAAATATCTCATCTGAAAAAAACCACTGACCTGGAAAATAGATCCAAGAGAGATAATTTAAAAATTATTGAACTACCTGAAAGCCATGATCAAAAAAAGAGCTTAGATACCATCTTTCAAGAAATTATCAAGCAAAATTGCCCTGATATTCTAGAACCACAGGGCAAAATAGAAATTGAAAGAATTCACTGAACACTTCTAGAAAAAGATTCTAAAAAGAAAACTCCTAGAAATATTATAGCCAAATTCCAGAGTTGCCAGGTCAAAGAGAAAATACTGCAAGCAATCAGAAAGAAACAACTTGAGTATTACGGAAACACAATCAGGATAACACAAGACCTAGCAGCTTCTACATTAAGGGATCAAAGGGCTTGAAATATGATATTCTGGAGGTTAAAGGAGCTTGGATTAAAACCAAGAATCACCTACCTAGCAAAACTGAGTATAATGCTACAGAGAAAAATATGATCATTCAATGAAATCGAGGACAATTAAGCATTCTTGATGAAAAAACCTGAGCTCAACAGAAAATTTGACTCTAAAATACTAGAAGCAAAAGAAGCATGAGATGGTAA
Organism: Pseudochirops cupreus; assembly: GCA_028627135.1. Classification (NCBI taxonomy): domain Eukaryota; kingdom Metazoa; phylum Chordata; class Mammalia; order Diprotodontia; family Pseudocheiridae; genus Pseudochirops; species Pseudochirops cupreus. Next base: position 779 of record JAQQSU010004573.1, read on the forward strand.
ATAGGAAAAAGAAATCATAAGGAACTTATTAAATTTGAACTATTTACATTCCTACATGGAAAAATGATAATTGTAACTCATAAGACTTTTCTCAGTATGAGAATAGCTGAAGGGAATATATGTGTGTGTGTATGTATATATGTATATATACATATATATGTATGTATAGGAGGATGTATGTGTGTGTGTATATATACATATATATGCATGTGAGTGTGGGCATTTGTATGTTCATGTATACATAGACAGAGGGCATAGGATGAGTTGAATATGAAGGGATGATATCTAAAAAATAAAATGAAGAGGTGAAAGAGGAATTTATTGGGAAAAGAAGAAAGGGAAAGATAGATTAGGGTAAATTATCTCATATAAAAGAGGCAAGAGAAAACTGTTACAATGGAGGAGAAGTGCAGAAAGGTGAAAGGGAATGGGACAATCTGATTTTCATTGAATTTGGCCTAAGGAAGGAATAACATACACACTCAATTGGTTATCTTACCCCACAGGAAAATAGGAGTGTAGGGGATAAGAGAGGGGAGGATAGAGGAGAGGGCAGATTGGGGCAAAGGGTAGTTAGAAGCATACATTTTTGAAAAGGGATAGGGTCAAAGGAGAAAATAGAATAAGTGGGGTGCAGGATGGAATGGAGGGAAACATAGTTAATGTTTTACAATATAACTACTATGGAAATGATTTGGGTAACTACACATGTACAATCTATATTGAAGTGCTTATCTTCCCAGTGGGGGTGGATGAGGAAGGAAGAAGGGGAAAAAAACCTGAAACCCAAAGTTTTAAAAACAAATGTTTTAAAAATTTGATTTTTACATGCAACTGGGAAATAAGATATACAGGTACTGGGGTATAGAAATCCATCTGCCCTACTATAAAGTTAGGGAGTGCAGGGGGAGGATACAAGAGAGAACAGATTAGGGGAAAGAGTATTCAGTAGGCTTGCTATTTTGGGGTGGAGATAGGGGAAATACAGGGAGAAAGAAACTATAACTCAAAATCTTATGGAAACAAGTATTGAAAACTAAAAATAAAAAAAAAATCTTAAAAAAAAAACACTCCATTTAACAACTCTGGACATTTCCACTGGCTATCCCCCTTGCCTGGAATGTTCTCCATCCACATTTCTTTGTCCTGGCTTCCTCCAAGTTCTACATTAGCCATGTTTTAGGGAGGGGGAGGGGCAGCAAGAAAAATAAAGGAAAAAATATTGTCAATCTAGTGCAAATTCAAGTTAAAAGGGTAGTTTACATATTTTTACCCAGGGAGCCAGTAGCTAAAAATTTATCAGGAAAACCTTGAATGTTAAAAAAAAAATAGTAACTATAGGACTTATTGATTGAATATGGGAGGGGAGGAATGAGAGAGGGTGAGTAGTTGAAGATGACACTTACTTATGAGCCTTGGTGACTGGGAGAATGGTACTAGTCTCTAAAATAAAAGGAAAGTGAAAAGGGGGGAAGTTCTGGGGAGGGGAAGGGGGAGATTTTGGATATGGTGAGTTTAAGCTGTCTACAGGATGTTCAGTTTGAAATATCCAGTGGGCAGTTGGAGTTGCAAGACTAGAGGTTGTAACGCCATGCACAATCAGATTCCCAAAAGAAATGCTACTGTGAACAGCTTTTAAGTTTCAGATAACACAGTATAGTGAACACTCCATTTATTCCATCACAAATCAAGGCAAACATTCACAACAAATCATAATATAATGTTTACAACATTATATCTTATCACAGAAAATCACAATATAGTGTTCTTGACAGCTTAACATTAGAATAGCCACACAGTCTTCACTACAGTGGCCATAATATTTAGAACTAAGAACAAAAGAATAATCATCTGGCTTCCCTAAGGGGGAAAACCTCCTTAATCATTCAATCAATTCACAATACAATAATCAATCTTCCACATATGGGGCAACCATTAACTTAATCAGTCACTAGTCTAGATTCACAATTACTAAATATCATTAATCACAAGTATAGTCATTAGAAAACCACACAAACCCTCCACCCCTCAGTGTCCAGCAAACCTCAATTTCATCCAATTTTCTTCATCTTGACTCTGGGTGGTCTCTCTGATTCCCTGGATCCCCTTCCATGGTCCCAGCTCCTACCTGAATCCACTAAACACTCACCTGGATTCAGAAGCAGACAGCTCCCAGGTCCTTGTCTAATCCTCAGGGCAGTCCCTGGCACACACTGAAGTTCACAGGGTCCAGCACATCTCAAACCCTTTATCACTTCTGTTTGACCAGGAACTCAAGGATCAGCCAACCCACAAACAAAGAAAGTCTTATACTGGTCATGCTTCTTCAATCCTCCAGCAGTTCAGCTGGCCCTAGGACGCAGTAGAAAACTCTGCCTTCCAGGCAGCAGCAACAGACACTTTGGCCTTCACCAGATTCTGGTCTCAAGAAAAACTCCAATTCAATTCTTCAGCTTCCAGATGCTGGGAAAGAAACTCACTCACTTCTCTCTCTCTCTCTCTCTCTCTCTCTCTCTACTGGGAGCCACCAGGAGGAACATTCCTGATTCTGTTTCTCTGGCTCTAGAACTCTTCTTATATACACACACTGGCCTCCTGTCTCAGCCAATATCCTCCTGGCAGGTAAGGAATAGGGGAGTTCACACCCTCTCAACAGGAGACAGAGCTCATACCTTCCATACTTAGCCCTAAGTTACTAAGTGCTAAGTAACTGCTAAATTGATTGCTGTTACATTCCACCCCTCTAGGATTCTTGGCCTTACAATTTCAATTTGAATGGCCATGGATCCTGGATCCTCCACCAGAGAGGATTAGGATGGATAAAAAGATTTAAAGTGAAATAGTACAGCAGGTGAAGAGGGCTCAGGACAAAGTCTTACAGAACACCCATGGTTAGGAGGCTTGACGTACAACATGATTCATCTTTTGTTTTTTTATTTTGGTAGTAGAGAACTGACATTCTAATGAGGCAAATAAACATGTTTGGTATATACAAAATATTTAAGATACATATTCAGTTTTGGGATCAGTGGGTCAAAGAATATGAACAGTTTGTTGGCTTTTTTCTGGTAATTCCAAATTAATTTTGACAATAGTTGGCCAGCTCCATCAACAATACATCAATATAATGTGTGTCTCTCTAGATTTTCCAGTATGATTCTCTGTTTTTTCTAATGTTTATCAATTAGATAGATGTGAGATATAAAATCTCTGAGTTTCCTAGATTTCTATTTTCATTAGTAGTGATTGGTGATTAGAGTGATATGTGTGTATATTTATGTGTATATACCTTTAGTAAAAATAGATTGATCACCACACTCTGGTAGAATTTCTATGTAGTTCCCAAACTAATTCCTTTCCGTGTGTGTTTGTGTGTGTGTGTGTGTGTGTGTGTGTGTGTGTGTGTATGAATATAAGTCATATCATTGGGGAAAAACACACACACACACACACACACACACACACATATAAAATCAGAAAAGGAAGTAGGCCCAACTTGTGTTAAGAACAAAGTTTTCATCTGGTATCCATAAAAGGTAGAAAGATATAAACTAAGGCTTCTGGCACATTGGGTCAGTCTACTATGGTGGATCTTTGGAAGAAGACAGATAGAAATTACGCATGATGAGAAAATGTGGATAGGTTGTTATTTAAGCCAACAAAAGCAATACCTATATTAATCATATCACAACTCTTTATTGAATAATTCAACAAAGAGCTGTAACTAGAATGTTTTACTTTTTTCCCAACTGGGGGAACTGGGGAGCACTTCACAGGATCAAAGATTTAGAGCTGTAAGGGACCTACAGATCATCTAATCTAACTCCCTAACTGTACAGCCAAGGACACTGAGTCCCAATGAGGTTACTTGACTTATTCAGGATTACAATGGTGATGACAGAGATGGGATAACAAACTGGGACCTCTGGCTCTAAACCTAATGTTCTTGTCTTTGTAGCAAGCCACCTTTACTGGGTAAGGAGGGGGGGAGAGGGTAAAAAGTATGAATGCAGTGGCCAGAGGACAATCTCACCTTTAATGCAGTCTTGTTGGGAAAGAAAATTAGGATCAGGAGGAGAGGCAAGCCTGAGAGAGAGGCAACATGCCATTGCCTTTCTAGGTGGGGTAGCTACACTGTACTCAATCTGGAAGAATACCACAGTACAATGTAGTTAAGTAGGGAGGGGGAAGCAGTAGCAGAGAGGAAGGAGTATGAGCTCCTAGGAAGATGTACACTTTCCTGAGGAGAAGGAAGTGGAGCCCTTCCCTTATTTCCCCCCTTGTTCATTTATCCAGCTAAGATTTAATTCGTCATAATGGGAAAAATATTTCTGATAAGATATATTGTAATCCTATAGCTATCACTTAGTACTTCCTTGACCATGGGCTAGCCATTTCTTAGACCTTTTAGCTGTCTGTTTCCTTAACTTTAACCAAGGAATAATAATAAAACCTATTTTGATGTTGTAAAAATCCAATGAGATAATGTGTATCAAGGGCTTTGTAAATGTTAAAGCAGGAGATCAATGTCAATTATCAGTATTCATTACATACCTAAATCACTACAGCTAGCAATTTGGCTTTTCAAACCATTTGTGAAAAGCTGGGGTAGAAGGTGGAGAGTGTATGGAGGAAGGGCAAAGAACTACTACTTATATGTACTCTTAAGAAAATTATTTCCTTACAAATATCAATGCAAGGCTCAGATGATGGATAGTGCCCTCTTAGAAGAGGATGTTCTTCTAATAAATTGTAACTGTGGTGATACAATTAAAATCTATCTACTCCAAGAAGTAGATGAGGACTTAAAAGTAGCAAACAACTATTTAAGGCTTTCTGAATGAAAACTAGTCTTCCACCCAACCACTTTTTGGGATAGGTCTAACTTGTGACAAGAATGAAACAACATTTTTATTCTCAACTTTAGCTCATCTTGCTTTTTTGTCCATTACGTATCCCTGGTTAAGCTCCACACAATGCCTTTTAACTTTTATATCCTGAATATTTATGGGAACTTTCTCCCTCTAATGCCAGAATGAAGTAGACTTATGATTAGAACAAAGCCCACCTATGCTTGATTAAAACATGCTTGGCTGCAGTGTTCTGCATTGTTACACTTGTATAACCAATTTCATATGGTTAGGACTGTCCAATTACTTTTTAAAATATATTAGGGAAGGAATGTAAACATTATGGTGTGCTAGTTTAAACAGACCAGTAAAATGCACATCAATTTAAGTAAATCACCATGTTGCTTTGTTTGTAGCTATTGCCTGCTCTAGCTCTGTTAATAACAAGGTCAGCTAAAAGGTCAAAATCAAGACCATAAGATGCATGAAGGCATAAACCAACTGGATCTTTGTTGGCCAATCTAATTATCCTGATTCAGGGAAAAAAAAATAATCTAAACTCTAAAGATTAAATCTGCTCTGGAGGACAGAGTTCTGCATCTGAAAGCCTGAGATTTGCCAATTAAAGTAGAATCTGTGTTCTAAAGGCTGCTTTCTTTTTGTAATTATAATCTACTTTTTTTTTCTTTTTTAGCAAATGAATCATGTTGCCTACCCATTTCAGCAGCCAACCTTTCAAAGTACCATTTAAAGAGTGCCCACATGTGTCAGCCCACAAGCTTCACTATCATTAACCCTGTCTGAATTTATGCCAAGCTGCCACTTTATTTCAGCTGGGGAAAAGTACAGTGGAACTGTTTGGCATTAGTTGTCTCCTTCAAAATACCTATGTATCAAGGAGGAGGTTCTAGTCTGTCATGTTGTTTTTTTAAGCTGTTTAAGTACAAAAATCAGGAGATGAGGTGCAAAAGTATAACTGTGCTCTTCTGTACTTGAATTTAAATTCAAATAATGACAGTTCCTAGTCCGCATAGGTATTTTTTTTTTGGAGAGAAAATATAATAAATGAATTTATAAAAAGAAAATAGGTAAGACTAGAAAATCTTCAGGCTGTCAAAGAGAATTGGCTTCTTTCTGAATGAAAATAGAACATATCAAAGCCCTGTGATCTCTTCACTGGCTCCATGCAAAGACATACTCACTGGATATACAAATTGGCCCCAGTATTTCTCTCTTCCCAGATAAATTTAAAATTTGGCACCCTTCTTTCTCCTGAGCTCCAGATCTACACTTCTCACTGTCTTTTGGCTCTTCTGAACAACTAACTTCAATTCATATCCAAAATGAAATTTTTTTCACCCCTTCTGAATCAAGTCTTCCCTGTGAACTCTCCATTTCTGTGAATGCCACCACTATCTTCAAAAGATTCACAAATTCTAAATCATCCTTACTTTTCTGTCCCTCAACTCCACAACTAAATAAACTCGTATATAATTTCTACTTCCATAATCTCTTCCATATCACCTCACTTTCTATATCCATTACTATCGTCCTCACATAACATTATTATTCTATCTTCACAGATCTATTGTAATAGTTACGTAAGTGTTCTCTATAAATCCACTTTCTCCTTTCTCTAATACATACTTTACACATTCATCAAAAATAATCGTCCTCATAATATCACTTCTTTCTCCTCAGAGAATATTCATGGCTTTCTATTGTCTACAGAAGTGGTTCTCAAACTCATTTATTCATGTATCATAAATGTGCATGTATGTATATTTGAATATATGTGTATACACATGCACATTTATATATGTGTATTTGTATTGATATAGGAGGTTCAGATTTTGGGTGATATTCCTTCCTTGGACATTACAATTGAGAGATCCTTTTTAGGACCTTATTTTTTTTTTATTTTTTTATTATTTTTTTAGGATCTATTTTTCACCCTCATTCTAAGAGATACGGGCAATTTTTAAAAATATAGTGCCCAGGTTTGCTTGTTGTTGTTGTTGTTGTTGTTTTTAAATCACGGTTTTCAGGGAATGAATGAATAAAGCATTTATTAAGTACTTACTCTATACAATACATTGATGAACTGGTGATATAAACAGAAAAGTAAGAAAGGTCTCGCAGGAAGAATATATAGAATCCAGAGATTCATGAATCACCTCTATTTAACCTTTTTTTAAGATCAATTTTTTTTGTTGTTTCTATACAAGACATTTCCTTCTATTTTTTTAGTCTTTTGATTTTTTGTTCTGATGTTTTTGGTGTCTCATGGAGTTGGTGGTTTCTATTTTTTCTCTTCTAGTTTTAGGTACCATTTCTTGGTTTACCACTTTCTCTATGACAATTCAATTCAATAAACATTTTTCAAAAACCAATTCAATGCCAGGTACTTTGCTAAGATCTAGGGATACAAAAAGAAGCAAAAGACAGTGCCTGCCCTCAAAGAGCTTACAATCTAATGGGGAGAGAATATGCAAATATGCATAAAACAAGCTGTATAAAGGATAAATAGGAAATCATTGAAGGGGAAAGCACTGGAATTAAGAGATACTAGGGAAGACTTCCTATAAAAGGCATGATTTTAGTTAGGACTTAATGTAAGCCAGAGAGGTCAATGGTAGATCAGAGGAGGGAGAGTATTCTGGGCATGGGGGACAGTCAGAGAAAATCCCTGGAACATAGAGAGATGGAGCATCTTGTTCATGGAATAAACAGGAATCCAGTGCTATTGGATTGAAAAGTACAGTTCAGAGAATAAGGTATAAGAGGACTGGAAAGAGGTTATGAAGAGATTTGAATGCCAAACAACATTTTGTATTTGATCCTGGAGACAATAGGAAACCCTTGAAGATTATTGAGTAGTGGGTGACATGAACAGAGTTGCATTTTTTAAAAATTACTTTAGTGGATGTATGAAGAATGCATTTGAGTGGGGAGAAACTTGAGTCAGGCAGACTCACCATCAAGCTGTAAAAGTAATCAAAACATGAGGTAATGAGGGTCTATACTACAGTGTTGACAGTGTCAGGGGAGAGAAGAAGAACATATTTAAGAGATGTTACAAAGATGAAATAGGCAGGCCTCAAAACAGATTGGATATGGGGTGGGGTTTGACAGATATTTAGGCATGGTGCTGAGGCTTAAGGTTTAGGGGTACTCGACCCCCCAAAATATCAACATGCCAGGTCCTGCCAAATGAATTTGACTCAAGGCTTCTCTCTGTTAAAGTAAAACAAAGTTTGTTAAAGATTCACCATAATGGGTAGACTCTGAAGGAGTCTAAGTATTTATGATGCTTGTGTTGACAAGTGGGCTAGAACAATCTGACACAGAATGATTCTGTACTAGATTGAATCTCAGAGCTTTCATGGAGGTAAGATGGATCTTATATACAGAAAAATTGTGGGAGGGATGTAGGGCATGGTCTAGAGGAAGGGTTTGGAAAGAGTCATGAGGAAGAGTCTAAGGAGGATATTGAAAAATTGAGGTCAGACTCCAGGAATAGGATTAAGGGTGGGAAATAATCAAAGCCTACCTATAGATGACAGGCAATGGAGGGCTAGGCTAGTTTAAGATATATAGATATTTGGGGTATAGATATTTTGATAGGATCAAGGGTGGGAAGTAGCTGGACAAGGGAGGGCTAGGCTCGGTTAAGAGTAACTCAGGCAAAGGCTTCATCAAGTTGGAAGATTAGAGGAGGTTCCCAGAGACTTTCCTCCCTTAAATAAATGGGACCCAAATTCATTTGGGGTAAAGGGCAAAGGTCTGTGCTTCTAAAAGTGATTCCTGCTGGTAATGGGGTGTAGAGCTGTCCTTGTCTCTCTGAGTCCCATTCAAGGGGTACACAAACTGAGCAGTCATCCAGAAGTTAATGACTTGAACCCTGGAGGAGACAACCCTGGCAAGGAGATTAAGCAAATGAGGACCAAACAAGCACAAAAAGAGAATGGAGAAAGGATAATTTCCATGGAGAAAATTAAAGATAACTATGGTAATGCCAAAACATAAAAGAGCATGTTTGATTGGGGAGTTTTTTGCTGTCAGATATTCCCCTTCCTTTCTGAATTGCTCCATGGGCATGTAGAACATGGAAAACAGTAATAGCTACCAAGTCCAATTGTTTTGAAAAACAGGCAACCAGCATGGAGTCAGGTCCTAAGGAGTGCATTAGGACTCCCCTAAACCATGCTCTCCTTTCATCAACATACAGAGTGAAAGGTTTTTCTAGATTGGGTAGAGCTAATGCTGGAGTAGTGGTCAATTTAGTTTTTAAAGTCTCAAAAGCTTTAGCCTGGTCAGGGCCCCTCTCTAGAGGGAGTCCGGGCTTTGAGTAGCAATTAATGGTTTCAGTCCCTCTCAGGTCTTGGACTTAATTGGATAAATATGATGTTGGGAGAACATGTTAGGATCAGGAAATAAACAATGACTAGGGTGGTAGAAGTAGCTCACCCAGGAATTCTCTGATCCCAAACAATTGGCTCAATTATCTCCCACAATTCTGAGGAAACATGGGGAGATCTGGGAGGAGAAAATTTGCTTCTCAATTTCACCATCAGGTCCTTTCCCAACAAGGGGACTGGATAAGAGGAGAGCACAAGGAAGGAGTGTTCAAACAACAGATCCTCAAGTAGGCAGAGGATGTGATATGTCTGGAGACATTATTCAGTTTCCCCTTTGATGTCCCTGATCTGATGGGTCTAGGGGCGGTTAAAGCCAGAGTAATTGGTTAAAAAAGACAACTTAGCCATAGTAAAATGGGTAACCTTACCTTTGGTTTCCAATTTTGCCCAGGGCTTGGAGAGAAAGTGGGAGAAAGTGGGAGCACTGCCAAGCCCCAGGCTCCCCTATCATTCTGAGTCTTGAGAATATTGAAGGGCAAGGTACTGGGAGGTGGCTCTACTATCTTTCCAACCTCAGTGACAATCCTTCCTCCAATGTCCCTCCTGGTCCCATGGGCACAGTTCCACCGGAATTGGTTCTTGGGGTTCCCTCTAAGGGGGCCCTGGAGGGGCACTCCTTAGACTGGTGACCCTCCTTTTGGAATCAAAAGCAGGTTATCCTACTGCCCAAGTGGCTGGGCTCCCTCCAACAGGTTGCCCTGGAGGGACACTTCTTGGGTCTTTTCCGGGCCATAGCAATAGCCAAGAATTGAGCATGCTCTCTCTCTATCTCTTTCCCATCCTTCTCTCTCCTCTGCTACAACTAGGCCTCTGTTATTAAAGACTCCAATAGCTGTTTCCAGTAACTGAGCCTGAGGTGTTTCGGGTCTCATTGCCAATTTCTACAGTTTCCTCCTAATATCTGGGGCAGACTGATTAATTGAATACATGTTAAGGATTGTTACCCCTTCTATAGAGTCAGTATCTAAAATTGTGTACTTCTTAATAGCTTCTACCAGCCAGTCTTGGAAAAGGGCAAGGTTTTCCTTTTCTCCCTGAGTAATTTCTCTAACTTTCTGAAAATTTCTTTGTTTTTGAAAGACAGTTTTTAGACCTTCTAACAGGCAGAGTACCATATTGTCTCTCTTTTCCCTATCCTCACTCTTTTGATCATCCCACCCTGGACCACTAGTGGGAACAGCAGCTGTTCCTGGGGGGGTATTCTGTGGGGTCATTGTTAGCCAAACAATCCCCAAATTTTTGGGCTTGTTCTCAGATTCTCCTCTTCTCAGTGGTACTACAGGTGAAGAAAAGGATATGCAAATCATGCCAAGAAAGTTCTAATTGTAGGGAAATTTTCCTAAAACCCTTAATAAACTTAGTGGGGCCTTCTGAGTATCTCCCCAGTTTCTCTTTAACTTGAGTGGAATCTGAAATGAAGAATGCAACATGCACTCTAATTGTCCCACTGGGAGAGGCAGGCACTTCCCTTAGGGGAAAAAGCCCTGAAGGTGCTATGGGGAGAGGGGCTTGGGAAGGGAGTTAGGAAGACGCACTTCTTATGAGGGGCTGCGGGTGCTGGCTGAACTAGATTAGACTGCAAGGCCAGGGGATTTGGCTGGTCAGGGAGAAGGTCAGCTGGCACCTGAAGAGGGGAAGGGGTCAGAGGAGGAGACACTCCAGAGACTGCCTTGGGGGTAGGGCCTGAGACTTGAGTGGGTATCACCTCAGGGGGAGCGGCCATGGTAAGAGATGCAGGGTAAGAGATGTGGATGGTGAAGGAAGCAGGAAGGAAGAGGTGTTGGTCTAGTGGAAAAGGGAAGAGAAACCAAGGGAAAAGGAGTTAGGGAGGAGAAAGAAAGGTTGGGGGAGCTACCTGGCAAGACCCATGGTTGGGACCTGAGCAAGAGTGACTGAGAGGGAAGACACTGGGGCCAAAGTCCTGGGGGCCATAAGAAAGGAGTCATTTAATTGGCCCCCATTCTTCCTTTATGGAACAGCTCTAGCTACAAGCATCTTACAATCTTTCACGAGAATGTTTCTGAGAAAGCTCAATGAAGGCCATGATGAAGGGAGCTTCTATTTTCCTTCTCTGCCACAGTATAATTCTAACTGCAAGAGAGTATTATGTTTTAAAGTCCCCAAAATGGGCCACACTTTGTGGCCCTCTAGGTGATACTGAGGCTCCTTTGAATCCTTTCAAAGAGAGCTTTTTTTTTTAATTTCATTTTTTAATCCAGTTCTTCATGACCTAGGCCTCATTAAAAACAATAATAATAAATTTCCCCTTTCATTCTCTGCTTAAATTGTTATGGAGTCAGGTTCACAACAATAGTTGATATCATTTTTTTTTCCCAACTGATTTACTCATCTCTCAGTCAGCAAACATATTAAACACTATGTGCCAGGCAATATGCTAAGCGTTAAAAATATAAATTCAAATAGAAATAAAGACAGCGTCTGCCCTCAAGAAGCTTACATTCTATTGGAGGGGAAAGCATACATAAAAGGAAACTAAAAAGAGAGGAGGACAGTGCAGAGGAAAAGGCATTTTGCAAAGCATCATGCAAAAGCATGATAGAGGAAAGCATGTGCAACCTCAAGATGAGTAAGGCATGGACTGGAGAAACTCTTTACATAGAGGTTTTAGGAGAAGCCATCCCAAAAAGGAGAGAGCCTATAAAGGCAGAGGACACTTATCTTAATTCCAAGGTTAAAGTAAGATTTCTGGATGAAGAACACGAGAGGGGAAGTCTGGAGAGCAGCCTACAAAGGCCCAACAAAGTTAGTTACTGAAATTGGCCTTTGTGCCCAGGCTCCACCCTTGCTGTGCTCTTGGATAGAGTGGTTAACCCTCCTTTGCTTCACCTTGTGTCAGCTCACTTCCTGTGCTGACCTCCACCTGGATCTTTGAGGTTCAGAGTTCTGGATCTTTAGGGCCCTTTTGGGAATCTCATGACAGACTATTAGGGACTTGTTATGTCCATTTGGAACGCACTGGAAACCCTCAGTCTCTTCCAGATGTTTCTCAGGGCTTCTTAAGTCTCTAACCCATGCTTTCTCATCATCTTAGGGTTTTTTTTTAAGGGGATATCCCTGTTAATTCTTCCCCTAGACCCAAGGTTTTGGCAGCTACAAGTCTGATCATGCTGGAAGATTATTCAACACTGATGTTGGATTTGGGTTTAGAGAGTCAGGAAGGAGTACAGAGAGGACCTGAATTCTTATAAAGTTCTGGGATGGGGGCGGAGCCAAGATGGCAACATAGCTGCAGCAACATATCGCAGCTCTCACACAGCCACCTCAAAATACCCATAAAATAGGACTCTAAACCTATCCTAGAACTCGAAAACGCACACAAAGACACTTCCCGCTAAAGTCAGCTCGGCTACGATGGAACCATATCAGCACTGCGAACCGAAACCAGCCTGGCCTGAAGCCACGGCTGTGCCCTGGGGGCAGCTGGATGGGAGGAGTAAAGGAGCCTCTCAGGTGAGCAGATTAGCAGCAGCTGCGAGTGGTAATTGTGAAAGGGGGAGATAAGCAGTCTGGCCAGAAGGCCTCCAGAGCAGAAAAGCAAAAGGCAGAGGTTTTGCACACTCCTTGGCATTGCAGCTTCCTGCCCACAGCCTGCAGGCAGCAGGGGGACTGAGCGATTGTTCTCGGCCAGAGCTCTCATGTTGAGTGGCCTGGACGGATTGCCGTCTTGGGCGGCGGTCTTGGAGTCCTCTCTATCCAGTCAGCCGGAAGTAAATAGGAAGAGTTCCCAGCCTCTTCCTAAGAGCTATGGCAGCCAGGAGGACCCCAGCGATTTGGGACAGAGCTTTCCCTTCTGGAAGCAGAGCCCCACAGAGATTTAAAAAAAAAATCACGGTCTGAACAACCATGAGTAAGAATAAGCATAAGAAGCAAAGTAAGAACAGCTCCCAAAACCTTGGTTCCTTCTTTGGGGAAAAGAAAGATCATGGGAGAGAGAGGGAGGAGGAGAGCGCAGCCAGAGTACCCCCACCAGAGGC
>JAQQSU010004574.1:0-14043 GCA_028627135.1 Pseudochirops cupreus
TCTGGATCCAGGCCGCTCAATGCGAGAGCCCTGGCCTGAGAACAATTGCTCAGTCCCCCTGCTGCCTGCAGGCTGCGGGCGGGAAGCTGCAACACTGAGGCTAGTGCAAAACCTCTGCCTTTCACTTTTCTGCTCTGGAGGTCTTCTGGCTGCACTGCTTATCTCCTCCTTTCACAATTCCCACTCGCAGCTGCTGCTAATCCGCTCACCTGAGAGGCTCCTCAGCTCCTCCCATCCAGCTGCCCCCGGGGCACAGCCGCGGCTTCAGGCCAGGCTGGTTTTGGTTTGCAGTGCTGATGTGGTTCCTCATAGCTGATCTGACTTTAGTGGGAAGTATCTTTGTGTGCGTTTTGGAGTTCCAGGATTGGTTTAGAGTCCTATTTTATGGGTATTTTGAGGTGGCTATGTGAGAACTGCGATATGTTGCTGCCGCTATGCCGCCATCTTGGCTCCGCCCCCTATGACCCTTCATTCTTTAGAAACCATGGCATTCTATGCCTTGAACACAGACAGCCTCAGAAAATGGTATTGCTGTTAAAAAGATGGGCCTTCATTTTAGAAATCAGTTGAAATAGTTAAATAAAGAAGTGGATTTCCTAGACCAAATCCATAGAACCTATAACAAAGCTCATGGGGGTAGTCTTGGAAAAAAAAAAACAACTAGACTCCACTTCTGGGTCCCTCCATTTCTGATAAGTGAAATTTTGTCAGAGCCAGGCCCCTACGCTTTCTGGTAGTTTCCTTATCATGCTCCAGAGTGGGTACCTTCTTCTTCCTGCCCCTTCTCAGTTTCTGATTCCTCTTTATGTGTTGCTTTCCCACCCCACTCCCAGTTGAATGTAAACTCCTTGAGGGCAAGGGCCATCTTGTTTTCTTGTATCTTTATTCCCAACACTCATCACAACACCTAGTAAACAGCAAGTGCTTAATATATGCTCTATAACTATACATACACAAACAACATATTTATGTTTGCCTGTCTACCTATTGTGCATCACTATCATTCTCTCTCTCTCCTTCCCTCTCCCTCTCATTGATTCATCTAATTTGTCCCCCAAAGGTGTCCAAAACATTACTTCACTGCACCATAATGAGTTGGTTCAGCCCTTATTTGAATTCTATAGAACCTTGGAATGATTGGTTATATCTTAGCTATATAGAGGGCTAACTAAATGCTTATTATGTGCCTGGTATTATGAGCACTGGGCATCCAAATACAAACAATCATGACCATCTCTGGCCTCAAGAAGCTTATATTCTAACAGGGAAAGATAACACAAAAGGGAGCTAGAAGAGGGAGGGCATTTTAGAGTAGTGAAATGGTTTGTAGCTTATGTTCTCAAAATGAGGTGGAGGGCTGTTTCCAGGCAAGAAAAAGTTAAAGCTCATCTGTTGAACTCAGGGTGATTCCAAGGGAGGAATCTAACTTTCTGATGGTGTGAAGATGGGAATGAGAAACAAAGTGAACATGTTATGGTGAGATCATTCTGTCTAATCCTTTCATTTTTTTCAGATGAGGAAACTGAGGCACAGAGGTTATAAAAGACTTGATTTCGGGCACTCAGTGAATTAGTGACAAAGCTGGAATTTAACCTTCTCCCACCTCTTCAACCAGTGCTTCTCCCATGTTGCACAAAGTAAACCCATGAATCAGACACTGGTCTTTGGTATTACCAAAAGGTCACTACCATGAGCATGAGATATATTTGAAGAAAAAGAAATCCTGCCTATGTAGCACTATATATCCCACAGCATCTAATTTGTTTGCTGTAATAAGGCCAGGCCTATTTATTGATTAATCAATCATCTGTGACTTGTACACTGATGTTATCGGAGTAAGTCTCTTAGAATAATGATATTTCATATAGAGAGTTTTTGCTGGGTTGTATATTATGAAACTCCATAAACATGTTGAACGTCAGCTATTGTTGCTATGTGAGAAAATAAGTTTTATACTGAGGAGTTAAATAATTAACACAGAATAGTTGATCACATTTCCTCCTGTGGTCAGTAGTGCAGATTTTGACCTGACTAGATGACTGGAATGCACAGTGAGTCTTCTCCATCTAGCCCTATACTGGTCACAGCCATGTGGACCATAAGACAATGGGAAGTAAACTGGTGATCTGCCCCATTGTAGCCTGTAGGCTCTTTTTGCTAGGATGAGTGTTTTCTCATTTAATACAACATAGACATAGACCCTTAAATGGTTTCTACACACTCTCACAAGGAAGTAGAGAATGGGAGCAATTATGGGACTAGTTCAAGCAAAAATGAGTGTTTAAGTTACCTGAATTATTCAGAGGAAAGAATTATGAGTGTCTTTTTTTCTTTCTTTTTCTTTTTTGGCTGCTTGAATAATCCAAATAATTGGATCAATTCTCTAGCACTTCCTTAGTTATAAGGTCATGACTATTATTTTTTTTAAATAAGATTTCATACTGCTCAGTGTTTTGTGATTTTAACTTTCACTAGCTCATTCAAAAATTACTGTTAAGTAAAGAGAAAAAAAACTAATTAGAAATTTGATTCTCATATGCCCATTCCACTTTCCATCTCTTCTACCTCTGATTGAATGACTTTATGAAAAGGTCTCCAGCAATCAAAGTTCTCAGCCAAGTTTAGCAACAATTTATGTTAACTATAGAAATTTAAACAGTAATTTGTTATTTTCTTTATTGGCATTTGAAGAAATAGGAAATTCATTGACCAATGTGTAGTTAACCAACAAGAACAAAGATGATCATGTACAGAAGATGGAGGCAAGAACAAGTAATTCAGAATGATAACAAAGCATGTCCTACAAGGATGGTGTGAGTATCACTAAACTAAAAAATGGGGTTGAGATCAGCAGGGAAAACTAAGAGGGACAAAAAGGATTTCTGGCTATGTTTTGGGAAAACAGTAGGTTCAGAGGAGAAATAGAACTAAAATTTGGGCTATGTGGGTAGATGGGGTGATGATAGCAAATGATAAGGAGGCAAAACTAATAAACTCTAATTTTGTCCTTTACTCCTTCCCTGCCAAGAAGAATTCTCTTTAGCCTTGAAAGGATGGCAGAAAAAATATCTGAGGTCCTGAGTTCAAATCTTACTTTTGTCATTGACTATTTCTGTGACTTTAGACAGTTCACAGAACCTATCTGAGCCTCAGTTTCCTATTCTGTAATTTGAGGGGAATGAAAAATCCTTCCAGCCTCATTTTTCATCTGGCTGCACTACTTTGGAACTTCTCTGAGTATTACACCCTGAAGGCCCCAGGAAGCTGATTATTGGGAAAACCTCATCATCTTGCAACATTCCATCTGTCTTGGTACTGCACACCTCATCACCACTCTCTGTCCCTCTTATTGGAGTAGAAAACCATGAATTCCAAAACTTCATTTAAGGAGAGAGTTTAGCTCAGAACACCTCTTGATTTCTTATCCACAGCTCTACTTTGGGACTTTTCCACCCCTGATGGCCCCCTACCTCTGCTATCCCCCTTCAGCTTCCTCTTATGTATTGTTTTCCTCAGTTAGATGGCAAATTCCTTAAGATCAAGGACTGTCTTTGCTTCCTTGCTTCTTTCCTTCCTTGCTCCTTTCCTTCCTTCCTTCTACTTTTCCTTCCTCCTTCCCTTTTTACCTTCCCCTTCCCTTTTTAGCTTCCCCTTCCCCTTTCCTTCCCCTTCCTCTTCCCCTTCCCTTTCTTTCCCCTCCCTTCCCCTTCCCTTCTCTTCCTCTTCCCTTCCCTTCCCTTCCCTTCCTTTCCTTCCCTTTTTCCTTCTTCCTTCTTCTTTCCTTCCTTCCTCCCTCCCTTCCTTCCTTCCTTCCTTCCTTCCTTCCTTCCTTCTCTCCTTCCTTCCTTTCTCTCTCTCTCCCTCTCTCTTTTTTGTATCCCCAACACTTAGCACAATCTCAGCACATAGCAGGTGCTTAATAAATATGTGCCAACAGCCACAAATCGATGATCTTACGGAATAGTGAGCTACCTTTGATCAACCAAACACTTTTAGTTGATTTTTCAAAATACAGCAATGAACAGGATCCTGGTACATATAAGCAAACTGAAATATATCACAAATTATGCAAGAAATATGGTGTGAAAAATATTCTCAGAGAAATGAGAGAGAGGGAGAGAGGGAGGGAGGAGGGGTCAGGGTCCCAGTTTCATTCGAAGAATCATCAGTGATACTTCCTTCTCTCTTGCTCCTGGACCTCTGGATTATAGGATTTAGAGCTGTGAAGGGCTCTTAGAGATCATCTAACAGAACATACTTGGTATCATCTTTTTCTGTGTCACAGAAAAAGCCTTGAACTCCCTTGGATAATGTTTTTAAATTCATGCAATAAAATACATAGGATTATATGGGAAACCAAGTATATTGAAATATGGTCTTCAAAAACAAGTTTGTGCACCCCAGATTAAGAACCTCTGATCTTATATAATTCTTTCCTTTTACAGATGAGACAACTGAGGCCTAAAATCCTAAACTGAATTTCTTGGGGGAGAGTTAATTTGTAGCAGAATCAGATGTCAGTTTTTTGACTCCAAATTCTTAGTTCCTACCACTAAGCCACGCTCCCCACATTAAAAAATTTGAGAAGTCCTGCTGATTCTTCCTCTTCAACATCTCTTGCAAACATTCATTCTGACACATAGGTTGCCCCTCTCCAGTTCTCACTCTCATCTCCTTTTGCTTAAATTACTGGAAAACAAAACAAAACAAAACAAATCTTCCACCTGGTCTCCCTGTCTCCGTCTTTTCCATCAACCATTCATCCTTTATGTAGATTATTTGAACATCTGTGTTGCCCCAAATAAGCATAAACTTCTTAGCCTGGAATTTAAGGCCCAGCATTTTTTGGCCCCAACCTACATTCTAGCACTATTTCACATGATTCCCTTCATACACCTTACACCTCAGCCAAACTGAACTCTTGTTTAATCTCATTTTGCACTTACTTGCTTTTAATGCATTCACATAGACTGTTTCTCATTCTTGGATTGCACTTCCTTCCCATGTATCTCTGTCTGTTTAAAATTCTTCTCTTTCTTCAAAACACAACTCAGATGCCACGTCCTATACCAAGCTTTCTCTGATCCCGCCAACATTTTTTAGAACACTTTTATTGAATTAGTATGACACTTTTCATCTTTGTATCTCTAGCACACTGTTCTTATACATGGTAACTTTTAAATAAATGTTTGTTCAATCGAATTAAATTGGCTGGCAACTTGATCTATGTTTTTAGAATAACTGATGGGAAGAATCAAAGAGGAAGATGGGACAGGGTCTTACTCTGCTTGGATGACTTGCCTTACCCTCCTAGTCATATTTTCAAAGATTCGGAGCTCTTCTTTCTCAAGTTCTGGTCCATCTCCATTAATATTTGAATAGCAGCCAAATCATAGAGGAGTAGACCAATATGAAAAGCCTGATCAGGGATGGTTCCATGTCACAATGTCAATGACAACTGTGCCCTTGATAATAACTTTTGACCCCTTCCATATCTCTCAGACATGCTAGAGTCAGAAGTGGAGGGATCTTTGGAACCAGTGATCAATGGATCCCTCATTGGAAGAAGAAGAAGAAGATGGAGGAGGAAGAGGAGGAGGAAACTATTCTTGGTAGAAGACATTTATTTGGAAAATATTTCACAAGGCTCTCTAACAGCATGGAAATGACAATAGGTTTCTTGTGTAGTTTTAGTAAAACTTTTAAATGAAAACTCAAAATGGATACCATAGAGACACTTTAAAATTATAGGCTAAGTTAGCAAGTGTATCATGGATAAGGATGTAACAATTCCACCTTAAAATGTTAACATGAATACTTGTGTTGAGCTCATTTTGAAATACAGACTCAAGTTTTCTGCCTCTGGAAACTCATTGTCCCTACATGTGTACACACCTGCAATTCTCTTTGTTACAATGGGCTTGACTGGAAATTTCCCTGGAGAAATGTTGAGACGTCCTGCAGGCTTTTTTTTCTTGCACATGCTGGGTCATTTACACCTTCTTCACCAGACCTATGCACTAAGACAGGTCAGATTTTTGGCACGAGTATTGCAATTCTCAAGAGATATTAGAGCAAGCACATATCATCTCATGCAGCCATAATGCTAATGCATAGACTATAGAGATGATTTACTCAGAGGCATCCAGAATGCCTCTCACCTGAAAAGTAGGTCAAGTAAGCCAACCTCTTCTATTCTGGAAACTCCTCTAGTTGCAGATGCATTATTGTATACCTAAAATCTTGAGGCTAATGAGGCGAGATAACTGTTGAGTGATGTGACACCATTATGTGAGAATTCATGTTCAAATAGTCATTTAGAAAAGAAACATTGGATCTTGATGACCCATTGGTGTTCACCATAGAAGCTTTTTAGGTGGCAACAGCAAAACGATGTCTATATGTAGCATCCTGCTATTTCTACATGGGGGGAAAAAAACCGAAAAACAAAACCCTAAAGTAAGTGTGGTAGAGTAGAAAAGAGCATTAGAGAGGGAGTCAAAAGGCCTGGCTTCTAGTTCCTTCTCTGTCATTAATTGGACAGATGATATTTGTAAAGTCATCTTATTTCTCCAGGCCTCAGTTTCCCATGTGTAAAATGAAGTTCTATGACCAACAGGTTAATATAATACCTCAATGCTAGAAGAAATTTGAGAATCAAATTAATTTCTTGATTATTGTAATCTATTTCCAAATATGTCAGAAGCCAAGAGACAACTATTATCTTCCTCCTCCTTGTCCTCCTCCTCCTCTTCCTCATCCTTCTCCTCCTCCTTTTCCTCCTCTTCCTCCTCCTCCTCCTTCTTCTCTCTCTCACTCTTGCTCTCTCGTTCTCTTGTTCTCTCTCTCTCTCTCGCTCTCGCTCTCGCTCTCTCTCTCTCTGTCATGTCACTGTCTCTCTTTCATCCTAAGGGTTGACTTATGTGCTAAGGAATATTCAGAAGTCTTTTAAAATAAAGTTTATAATTTTCTCCAAATGTGAATAAAAAGATTCTATTTACCACTGGAGAAATGACATTTAATTAATGAAGACTGGGTATAAACTCTAGTCAGCACAGCCCAGCCCAGGCTAGCCAATTACTGAGAAGTTTATAGAACTGCTTACTTAAACTGAGGTACTTACAAAGAGACAAATAGCCGGGTAAGCCAAAAAAGAAAAGAAGCAGGCAACAACCTCTAAAAAACTTGAGATAGGAAAGGGAAATGGTCCCTTTTATTCCCTGGGAAAAGAAAACAGCAAAATAAATAATCTGACAAGATAAGCTCAGTTAAGAAAGGATCAACAAAAGAAGCCCGGGTAAAGCAAATGCCTTGGCTGAAAATTATTTTGTTATCTTAGGATTTAAAGCCAAGCTGAGAGCACTGGGCTTGAGTAAGCAGGTGTGCCAAGTCTTAGGTGGAAAGGAGATAGGGTAGAAAAAAGAAAGTTTAGAGGGGAGACAGTGGGTGTGAAGTGGAGATGTGTAATGGGAAGTGGGTGGGGCACAAGAGAAGGAAGGAAGGAGAAAGAACCAGAAAGAAAAGCAATGAAATAAGAGAAAAATGTGGGAAAGAGAGAGAAACAGGGAAGAGTGATAACCTTGGAATGTTTGATCCAATTAAAGCTACATCTTTCATAGTTGGGATTGCAGGTTGACCAAAAAAGCCTGGTTTAGAACTCTAGTGTTATCTTGATGCTTCAACCCAAAGAATTTGTCTAGGATCACACAGCCAGTAAGTGTCAAAGGTGGGAGGTGATCCCAAGTCTTCCTGGATGCAAGACCAGGTTTCTATACACAATTCCATACTACTTCGAAGGACTTGTTAGGATGAGAAAAATCTGCCCCAGATGGGGAAGGAACAAGTTGGAATCCTAGATGCATGCCAATTTCTGAGTCTTGAGGATAGTCTACGGTGGTTTGGGGATGCTTCCTAGGTTGGGGATGCACCCTTTACTGTAAGGTAACTTGGAGATCTGTCAAAGGGTAACCACTGTAGCCACTGGATCCTCATTTCCTGGTTACGGTCACTTCCTCTTTGGTTATGTCTACATCATGTCAAATAACTAATAAAAAAATGAAGAATAAAGTCAAGTGACAATTCTCCAATGCCTGCAAGATCAAATGCAAATTTTATATGTTATGTAAAACCCTTCAAAATCTGATTCCAGCCTATCTTTGTAAGCTAATTACGCATTATTTCCATTCCACTTTAGCTTGACCAGTCTGCTTGCTGTCATTCCACAAGCCATCTTCCTTGCCTGGAATACTCTTCACTTTTGCCTCTTGGACCCTCTTGGTCCCTTCAGGACTGAACTGAAGGTCAGCCTCCTTCAAGAGATTTTTCCTGATTCTCTCAGTTTTTATTGGCCCTCCTTTAATTATTTTGTATTTATTTTGTACATTCCAAACATTTATTATCTGTGAATAGTACTGTATTTCCTCCACTCCAGAAAAATGTAAACTGCCTGAAGGGAAAGACTGTCTCCTTTTTGTGGCTTTCTTAGCACAGTTCTTGGCGCATGGTGCTTAATATGTACTTGTTGATCTATGATGCCCTGGTTGACTTTGCCCAGGAAAACCCACCTTGTCCTTGCTACTGTCCACAAGTTAATCTGTCAGCTGGTCTTGTTCTCTATTCATCGGTTTATATATGGGTCTCATTGTGACAAGTGGGTCACAGGCAGTCTCTGAAGATTTCTTCAAACAACTTTTACTTACGGGGATAACAAGTGCTGAGCTTTGAAGTTCTAAAGTGAGCATAATTCTAGAGTAGGAGACAGAAAGAAATATTAATATTTCAAGAACCAGTGATTTTTTTTTTTGTAGGAAAGTAACACAGAATTTTTAAAGTTTGAAGGCATTTTAGAGTTTATCTTGTATAACCCTCCGCATTTGAAGAAGAGGAAGCCCAGGTCCAATTAATCAATAAACATTGATTAAGTAAATGCTATATACTAGGCACTGTGCTAAGCCATGGGAATACAAAAAGAAGCAAAAGACAACGTCTGCTCTCAAGAAGCTTACAATCAGTTAAGTGATTTATCCAGCCAGTGGTAAACCCAGGCAGATAATTGGGTATCCCAGTTCCATGTGTTTATTAAGTGTGAGCATATATACATATATGTACACAAATATACACATATTGACACAAATATTTCATTAAAAAAAGGTTCTCAAGATGTCCTCTAATATCCCTTTCATTTTTAAAGTTCATTGATCCTGTGATTCCATTTGGCCTTCAGGCTGAAGATTGAGTTACCTTAAACACTGATGGGCAATTCTATTATTAGAAATGTCTTCCTTATATTGAGCCTAAATCTCCCTCCCTCTAATTTCTGTTCAGGGGCCTTTGTTCTTTTTTTTGCAGCTATGTAGAATCAGCTCAATTTTTTTTCCAGATTACTCAACCAGTCCAGGCACTGTGCTAAGATTTGGCGATATGAAGAAAATTAAAAACAAAACCAAAAGCAATTCCTAATCTCAGAGAGCTTACATTCCAACAGAGGAGACAACATGTATAAATCAGAACATGAGACTAACACAAAGTAAGTGGAAGGCAAATTAAAAGATAATGCTACAAGGTGCTGCAGGGTGGGGGAAGGGATTTCTAGAAGTAAGTTGTGTCTTTAAGGAGGCCAAGGATCTCCAGAGTCAAAGGAAGAACATTCCAGGCATCAGAAACAGCTGGTGCAAATGCACTGAAATGGAGGGTAGAGGGTTGTGTACAAGGGATAGGTCAGTAGGCCAGTGTGGTTGGATTGTAGAATGTATGGAGAGGAAGAGAATAGGTGATTGGAAAGGTGGGAGGGGAGAAGATTGAGGAGAGCTTTAATGACAAGCAGGGCTTCATATTTGACTCTGGAAGTATCAGGTGTTGCCGTTGGAGTTTATTGAGGGGAAAGGGGCTGATTTGGTTAGGACTACACTTAAGTAAAAATCACTTTGGCAACTAAGTGAAGGATGGGTGGGAGTAGGGAGAACAAATGGAAAGGTATTGTAATAATCCAAAAGCAGATGACGAGGGCCTGAACTAAAATGGTGGCTCTGTGAGTGGAGAGAAGAGGACATATGCAAGAAATGTTGTACAGAAAGAAATGACAAGATTTAGTGACTAGTTGGATACATAGAATGAGAGAAAGTGGTTGGGGATGACATCAAGATTATAAACGTGGGTCACAAGAAGGATGTTGGTCTCCTCAACAGTTGTGGTTGTGTGGTTCATCTTTTGTTCTTGAAGAGGAACATGACATCAGGAAGATGATGACATGACTTACAACTGAATTGGATTTAAGTGAGGGAGGGATGTGCAAAATCACAGCCTCACTTTCAATTCCAGAGTCATCTAGGTCCAGTGGCCAGATAGACATCAGAACAACTAGCGATGGCCCAAGATGCAGTGAGAGACCTTGATCTTTCTAAGCTAAGGTCTTTCTGATTTCTCGCTTTGAGTGAGGCAGTGCCCATTCAGTGATTAGACCTGAAGAAGTGAGTCAAGAGATGGTCCTTTTAATTAAAAAAAAATCACATTGGGAGGAGAGGACCCTCACAATTGCTGGCCAAAAGAGAAACAATTACTATTTACATTCACTCTGGGTCATCTGGGCCAAAAAAACCCCCAAAAACCAAACATTAATGATGCTTGGGCAGAGACCTATTGTTCAATCAACGAGACCCAGGACAGAGTGAATTGGGTTTAAGGCATGATTTTTAAGAAAGAAATCTGACCAGTAAACCCCAAATTACCTAGGTAGGTTTCAGCCATCAAAATTTACCTTCCTTTGTACAGAATACCTTCAGTAAGTGTATGCTATCCAGGGAAGTTTAGAAGAAGGGAGAATTTGAAGGGAAAGACATGGAGTTCTGCTTTGGACATGATGAGTTGGAGGTGCCAGTGGGGCATCAAGTTTGAAATGTCCAACAGGCAATTGGTGATTTGGGATTGGAGCTCAGGAAGGACACAAGAATTGGATAAATATATTTAGTAGTTATCCACATAGAGACAGTAATTGAACCCATGGAGACTGAGGAGTTCACCATGTTAAAAGCAGTATAGAAAGGAAAGAATAAAGAGGCCAGGACAGTTTATGATGACCTTTTACATATTTAAAGACAGCTGTCATACCTCAGGGGCTGCAAGGTGGCATAGTGGATAGAGTGCTAGTCCTGGAATCAGGAAGACTCATCTTTCTGAGTTCAAATCTGGTCTCAGACACTAGCTGTGTGACTCTGAGCAAGTCACTTAACCATTCACCTCAGTACTTCATCTGTAAAATGAGCTGGAGAAGGAAATGGCAAACTGCTCCAGTATCTTTGCCAAGAAAACCCCAAATGGGGTCATAAAAGGTTGGATGGGACTGAAGCAACTGAACAAGGACATAAAATACAGGTTAATTAGCAGAGCTCCCTTCACTATTCATTGCCATGACATAGTTTTGAGGCCCTTAACATTCTAGTTGTCTTGGACATGCTCTGGTTTGTTGACATCCTTAAAATGTGGTATAACTGACCACAGCTCTCCAGATGTGTCTTGGCTAGTACAGAGAACAATGGCTATAGAGTTAGTTCTAGATACTGTATTTCTACTAGTTCAGCCTGAAATTGCATCAACTTTTTTTATTTTGCAGCCATGCCACACTGTTGACTCAATATTAAGTTTGCAATCAACAAAATCTTGAAGATTCTTTACACATGAACTGTTGTTAAGACATACCTTTCTTATGTTGTACTCATACTATTAATTCTTTTGAATTCAAATGTATAAAGGACTTGCCCTTATCCCTATTGAATTTCATTTTGTTAGTTTTAATGAATTGTTCCAACCTATTGAGGCATTTTGAAATCTGATTTTAGTCATTCAATACTTGCTACCAATTCCACACCTACTAAACCTCCAGCTGTATGTTCTCAGGAAATTTATAAGCATGTCTTATATAACTTTGTCACGAGACAAATGTTAAATGGGACAGAGTTACGGAAAGAGCCTCAGAGCATACCACTGGAGGCCTTCTTCAGATTGGTATCATTTTAGTAACCAACACTCTTTGGATACAGTTATTTAACCATGAATGAATATTAACATACAGGCCACATTGCTCAATCTTTCCCAAAAAGAACTCACGACAGCATATTTTGAATTCTTTGTTGAAATCCACATAATTGGGGCTTAAACTCTTCCTGATTTATCAGCCTAGCAGCCCCATTTAGGAAAAAAAAAAGGAGGAAACGAAGTTGGCATGATTCAGGTTGTTTTTAATGAATCTAGGAAGGCTCCATGTGATTGCTATATCCCCTATTAACTCCCTTGTTTAATACTTTGTTTATAATTTTGCCAGAAGTTTAATTCAGATTAAACTCATTGGTTTATATTTTCTAGAATCTCTCTTTTTCCTACTTTTACTTTTAGTGAATGGTAAAATATTTTGGATAATTATTATCTCTCCTGAATAGTTCATTCCTGTATGATTTGTGAGAAATCTTTTAGATTCTTCAGATATCTATGTCCATGTCCATAATATGCACATACACAGGCATATATGGTACGTTAGAGAGAGTGCTGACTCTGGAGCTAGGGGGTCTGACTGAGTCCAAATTTTCCTCTTTTGTTGTATGATTTTGGTCAAATCACTTAACCCCCCTTGGCCTGTTTTCTTCTCCCTAAAATTAGGCAAATGAACTAGAGGCCCTCTGAGGCCCTACCCCAAACATACCCACACTCACACAAAGCCATAACACAGATCAATAAGCACTTATCATGTACCTATGATGTGTAAGACACTGTTCTACATGGTGAATTTCTAACCTTTATTATGTGTTATGGACCTCTTGGCAGATAGTAGCCATTTATTAAATACTTGTTTCCCTCTTTTTTTTTTTATTGTTTTTGGTGACAAGAACAGCTGTAATTCTACAGCATCAGTTATAGAAATGTGAGTTGCTCCTGTTCCCATCATTGTTAAAAACATTGTCAAAAATACTGAAAAAAAGAAAAATTATTTTCTCCACTATTATGGCTGAGAAGGAGGCCTTTGGGACACAGGATCTTGATTGAATAGTCTAACCATGAATGACCTGTTGAAGAACTTTGGGATTGACTGCAGAAACAAAGATTCTCCCTGTTTGATGCGACCTCAGTAATTATTTCTTCTAACCACTACATGGAAAAGAATTCTCACCCCTCCCCCCCCCACACATCCAGTGGTCATCCAGCTGTTACGTAGAGGTCTCTAGTGAGGGACAATTGATCACTACTTTCCAAGACAGGGCAGTCTGCTCTTAAGGTCAAATTATGAGGAATTTTATCCTTCCTCAAAACCCTAATTTTCTTCTCTATCTTTTCCTCACTGTTCAAAGTACTGCCCTCTCAGAAAAAATGCAAGAATTCTTATGTTGAAATACTTAAAGATACCTACCATGTCCTCCATGATGTTGAAATACTTAAAGATACCTACCATGTCCTCCCATCGCTCTCTGTTCTTCTTGGACATGCAATGTATACTTAGACTACTGGCCTGGGAATCACAAAGACTTAGGGTTGAATCCTGCTTCAGATAAGCTGGGCAAGTACTTATTCTCTAAGCCTATTCCTTCATCTGTAAAATAAAGGTAATAATAACACCTGTCTCACAGGGTTATTCTGAAGCTCATCTGACATAATATGTGTAAAGCCTTATATGAACCCTAAAGTGCAGTATAAATATTATTATTAAAGACAACAAGAACAGCAATAATGATGATATTTCTCTTCTATAGGTCAGATACCCCTAATTGGCTCAACTGATCCTCATGTGGCATCATTTTGAGGTCATTAACAATCTTATTTAATTTCCTTTGGTTTCTTCCCAGAATTTCAGTGTTCTAAAATGTGCTACCCCTAACTGAGCACAATAGTTAGGTATGTTATGACAAGTATAGAATACAGTGGCACCCTCATCTCCCTCATCTTTTTTTTTTAAATTTATTTCATTAAATTTCTTTTGAGTTACGTATTTTCTCCCCGTCTTTCCCCCGCCCACCACCCCAAAACAGCCATCCCAGTGTTTCCCCCCTCCCCCAGTCTATTCTC
>JAQQSU010004575.1:0-12500 GCA_028627135.1 Pseudochirops cupreus
GCTGACTTTAGTGGGAAGTATCTTTGTGTGCGTTTTGGAGTTCCAGGATTGGTTTAGAGTCCTATTTTATGGGTATTTTGGGGTGGCTATGTGAGAGCTGCGATGTGTTGCTGCTTCTACGCCGCCATCTTGGCTCCGCCCCTCTCCTTGTATATTTTTTCAATGAAAAGGGTAATTGAGCATAATATCCTCAAGAAAACAAATCAGTTCCATGTTGTATATAGCCATTTGCTAAAACTAATGATTTTTTAAAAAGTGTTCCAAAGGATGCTCAAAATAGGGAAAAGTACTGTCAAAATTAATATGCTGTTTGGTAGTGGTTTTGTGGTGACAGACTATAAGAGTATACTATAACTTAAAGGATCTTCTTGTTAAGGGCAGAAAATATGTTGTAAGTATCATTTTTACTCTACAAAAAAGATTCCTCAAAGTTTGATAGATAAGATTACCAGAGACTTAAGATGGTGACCTGGTAATTTGTAATGAAGGTGGAGGTAGTACTCTTAAAAATGTGGATTATTGAGTGTATCACAACAGTAAGCATTACAAATGGTTGAATAAAGGACAATGCTTTCATTCTCAAGTAATCCTAAGGGAAATCACTAGGTCTGGCTTTCTCTTTTGTAATATCTCCAAGAATTTCAATCTATACAATTGATTGGTACTACTGATTGGTACCAATTCATTTTCAAGTCTTTCAATTCAAAATAGCAATTGTATGTGGAAGCATCATATAATGGGATAGACATTTTTAAAATGGCCATTAAAAAATGATAGAGTTAGTGCTTGAAGGCAACTTAGAGATCACTTAATGTGATATCTTAATTTTATGGATAATGGAATTAAGACTTTGAGAGGTTAAATGACTTATGGTGTTATACTCAATAAGATGGAGAGCAAGCATTTAAACTCCATTCTGCTAATCCCAGGTTCAATGTTTTTTTCACAGAAAAAAAGAGGACATTGAATCATTGTGGGTCCCTTGAAGAAGGAAATATAATTTTATTCTCAACAACTCTAAAATATCATCACTAATGGAAAGAAGATACACTAGGATAGTTCGAGTTTAAGTTGTATGAAAAAAAGACTCAAGACATGTTTTGAAGGTAGAGCTGAAAACATTTAGAAACTGAGTGGGTATGTGATCAGGGTTGGTGAGATAGTGAGGATTATTCCAAGGATTATTACCTTGTTAATATGCAAGTGATACAGACTTGTAGTTCGGTACTGTATTGGACCAGAAAAATGTATCTGAGAACATTCTTCGTGTTGCTAAAAATAACTCTTGGAAGGTATTGAAGTTATTAAGAGAAAGAGTATGTAAGTAAAAGAAGAGGATGCAGGACAAAGACTTGGGGAACATTCAAACATCAAACATGAATGATGACACAATGGAAGAGACTTAAAAAGAAGGGATCAGAGACATGGTAAGGTAACCATGATGTCTCAGAAAGATGAGATTCTCCTGGAAAAGAGCAATAGTCAACAGGGTTAGATCTGACAGAGAGTCCAAGAAAAACAATGATCCAGAGAATATTTGGAATTTGGCAACTATGAGATTGCTAGTCTTTTCTTAGAGAGAAGATTCACTTTAGTTTTGAGGTCAGAGTCAGATTGCAATGAATTGAGAATTAAATGAGAAGCAAAAAAATGGAGTCAATGTATATAGACAGAATTTCAGGAGTTTGATTATGAAAGGCAGATATAATACAATAGCTGACAGAAACACTAGAAACAAGTGAGGAGTTGTTTTGTTTTTTTTTTGTAAGTATGCAAAGATTTGGGCAGGTTTGCAAGAGAAAGAAACCATAGACCACTGATATACCTTGTATGTGAAAAAGTATATTTCTTAAAAATCTCTGAAATATATGACATCATTACGATATAACCTACACACTCAACTGTAACTTGTTCTTTATTTAATGGGATATTTTTGATGTCTTCAAAACTTGTACACTCATGTCTAACATGAATACTTTATACTTAAAGTGTCTCTTCCAAGGTTTGCAAACAGGGTAAGTTGACTTGCCTAGGAATACGCTACTAATAAGAATCTGAGACCAGATTTGACTGAAGGAAGATGAGTATTCCTGATTCCAGGAATATCACTCTATCCATTGTATCTCCTAGCTGTCCAAGTCTATCTTAAAAAAAAATAGATTTCTCCACTCCCTTTTTATTTTAAACCATTTTGAAAATGTGTTTTAAAGATGGTTATATAATTACATGCACCCACATAAAAATATGCACATATATATGGGTATATATCCATGTATATATATATATATATATATATATATATATATATATATATATATATATATACACACACACACACACACACACACACACACACACACGCACACACATATATACTTTGCCTTTGATGCAATGAGAAAAATAATAAAGTGCACATATTTAAAAATAAAAATGGTTAACCTAACTTGTGATGTAGATGTTCCTTATAAAGATTGCTTCTATGTACATACACAGTAAATTCTTTGGAGCTGTCATGGTCTGTTAGGTCAATAATCAGCTTTTTGAAACCTCCCTAAATATCTATTTACATGATAGACTGTCATGACTACAAAGAAGCAATTATGATAAAATAAGTCAATAATCCACATTTCGAAAATCCCCAGAGCTTTTATAGTCTATTGTTACTTGCATACAGCAATTTTTGATAAAGTTACTGTCCCCCCTTACTTAAGAATTTACTTCTGCCTACCCTGCACTTAAATTAACAACGCAAAATCCATAGTTCAATAGGAGGAAGAGAAATCCAAAAATGAAGGGGTATACTAAATGTTCCAGGATCATTTGCATCTTCTTGACTATTTCACATAGTGGAACCTCCTTTAAGTTCTATAAATTCATTGCCATGGAAACAATCCATTAAGTCTCCAAGAGTGAACTACTATTGCTAAGTAATGAATTGCAAGAAAGGTATTAGTTATCACCACAAATTACTCTGACCAAGCACACAGAAAGTTATTAATAAATTACCTGCACCTTCCTCTCACACTCATTTCCCTCCCCATCTCTCTCTGACTCCATCTATCTCTGTGTCTGTCTCTAAGTCTCTGTCTCTGTTTCTCTTCTCTCTCTCTCTCTCTCTCTCTCTCTCTCTCTCTCTCTCTCTCTCTCTCTCTCTGACTCTCTCTCTCTCTCTTTCTCTCTCTCTTTCTCTTTCTCTCTCTCTTTTTGTCTCTCTCTCTCTCTCTCTCTCTCTCTCTCACACACAGGTATAGATGTGCACACATGCACAGATATTTTGTTGTTGTTGTTGTTGTTGCTTTCGTCCTTTCATTGTGTGTTTTTGATTTTGAAACTGAGTATTCCTGTTTCATTTAGTCTGGAAGGCTGAAAGTATAGCAACCACTCAACATCCCAATCCCAATGATGATTAGCATAGAAGTTGTGACCTTCTCTGTTTTTGGCATGGGCCAGTTAGAGTTGCCTTAGGCAGCCTGATGGCCCCATTGCCCCTGGGAACTACAATATTCATGGTAGATTTAATGACATTTGCTCCTTTCCAGCTGAAACCTTGCAAGCTCAAGTGATCTACAAGCCTCAGGCTCTTCTGTAGTGTGAATCATAGGCATGAACCTATAGCTATTGGAAAACTAAAGAAGAACAGCATGACAGTGTCTGCCATAAAAGTAGTACTGCTGGCTTCTGTTGCCATCCGCACATCTGTATCACTAATATCTGGGGACAGCCATGTATTCCTATACTGCTTCTGGATAATGTGATAATTCAAATTAAAGGAGAGCAGAAGGAAAAGATTGTCATTGTACCTATCCCCAAAACTCCATATCACATACCTGTTACCTTCATTATATATCATACTAACAACTAAATTTTAAATTCTGCATAATAAAGCATAATTTAAAATCAGTCATTAATTCATTCCTTATCAGATTAAGAAGCAAACATTCACACACTAAAGTTTTGAAGAGCTGTGTCTAAAGGCAAGCACTTCAAATGAGACATGCAAACACACTAAGGATACAACATCAAGTAAAAAAAATGAGAAACATTGAACTGATCTTTTGAAATGTTAGAAAATCATATCAACAAGTATTTAGATTTTTTTTTCTTTTCAGTGCTGTTCTTTAAAACAAACTACAGGCAAAACAAAGTTTCAGCAAGTAAAAAAAAAATGTGTGCAGCATAATGGTAATGAGGCAATAAGGTACAGCTGAAAATTTCCTGGCTTTGAGGTCAGATGGCCTCAATTTCAATTTGCTCCTGCCTGCACACTCCTTCTGTGACCTTGGACATCTCTGTAGATCTGACAGATTCTGCCTAAAAAATAAGGGAGTTTAATCTTAAGGTTTACAACAGAGATATCACTGTCCCTTCTTTGGGCAGAATCCTAAGGTGGATTACCTAGTGAAACTAAAGTGAGGTAATTTGTTACATTAACTGAATAGTTATGTCATATTGACCCTTCGCTTTGCTGTCAGCCAAGGATTCTTATCAGGAAAAGGCTTTGTAAAAGCTGTCTGTAAAGGTTAATCACCAGTATCATCAAGAATATGAAGAAACTCCCTTTACCAATTCAAATCAGGACTTTCTCAGCAACTTATCCTTAGTTTCCTAGAACACTACCACTTCTGCTACTGCTGCTGCTGCTACTACTAACACTATCACTACCAGCTCTAGCATCACAATAATGATGACAATGATGATGGTGATAATTGACCACAAAGGTTAGATTCATAAAACAGCTCATAACTTCCTTGTTTTTACCCTATCAATATCAACTATAAGATTTTTTTTAAAATAGAACACAACAGGGCAGTAGTCTTTATTCATATTTTTCAAGGCTCAAAATCTTATGAAATGGAAACATTTTAAAATTGTTTCATATAATTTATGTTAATCATGTTACGTAATTTTAGACTTCTTTCAAAGAACCAAGCAGCATAGTAGAGAAAGTATTGGAGTTGATGTCAGAATCAATCATTTAATCAACACTTATTATTTAATCACCAGCAATGTACACGCATTGTCTGTTCAACAAAAAAACATCTATTAAGTACTTACTATGTGCCAGACACTGTGATAGGTGCTAGAGAAACCAAGGGAAAGCATCCCTACTCATGGAGCTTATATTACATTGGGGAAGGCAACACGTGTGTGTGTGTGTGTGTGTGTATGTGTGTGTACAGAATAAGTATATAGAGAATAATACAAGGCAATTCACATTCAGAAGTAAGAGATGTTACTATTAGATATATTGACAAATGGTGCAGAATACAATCCCTGGGCCACTGTCCCTTGACAAAGAAAGTTTATGAGGTATATGTGATTATCAGTAGGAGAAGAGAGTGTACTTTTCAGGCAAGAGCAAGCAAGTCTTTAAGTGTAATATTCTAAACCTGGTTCAACAACTTACTGATCTTAGGAAAGCCATTCACCAGCTCAGTTTCAGTTTCTTAATTTGTAAAATACTAGAAATAATATATACCCTAGGTTTTTCATATGATTAAAATATCAAAAGAGATAATTTAGTTAGAACATTACAGAACTGTTTCAATTTTCTACCTAATAGGTAATTCAGATTTTTTTCCTTCTTTTCAATTCATCTTTATTTTTTCCCAGACCATCATAGCTTTAGAAAAGAAAAGGGACATATATACCAGCATAAAGTCAGGATGATGTAGACCGTTAGATTTTTTATTTGTGATTCAAGGGTCAGAAAGATTTTCTGTAAGGTGATGAAGTTTCAACATTCAGTTAGAAAACTGTATTACCAATTAAAATGTTACCATTTTTAAATGTTACCATTATTTGTCAGATGTCCATGAATAGAATACTTTTTTTTCAGTTAATTGAACTTTGTAGAGAACTATACATAAGTAGGTGTCTTTGTAGCAGGAAGGTATTTGTACAATTATTATTTTAATATTTTCATATCAATTGAACTTTAAGCAAATTACAATAATTTTGTATGGAATGACGCTTTTATTTTGGTAGAAACATGCTGTCACAGAAGATATGCTTTTAACTAGAATTCCTTTCTGGTTAGCACTTTTCCACATAAACTGCCATTTGCAATCGTTTTCATACTTGTCAGTTTTGCATCTTGCCTTACCTGAGTGTCTTCATTCAGCCTTTCCCTGACTTTTTTTTCCAGAACAAAACTAATTCTTGCTTCACTTTAAATGCTTCCTCTCACACACATGTATGCATGTAATAGGTAATATATCTGAATTTGAGTTTACAGACCGATGATCTAGGCATATTTGTCTGCCTGATCCATTAGACATTGAGGAGCACAGATCACTGCAGCAGGCACACTCAGCTGATGCCTTCTCATTTTCCTAATACTGGGCTTTTAACTAACATCAGCACTGTGTGGCAAAATTGCTTCCAAGCTCATTTAAACAGCTGCACATTGGAACAGACTTAAATGATGAGTTTTACTGAGTTGGTGAAGCATAAGTTTGGAGATGCATAAATTAACCTGGACAAAAGCCAATTTCCAGAAATCTATTCTTATTTAGATGGCTTTTTACCAATTCTGAAGGAGATTTATGTGGGATTTAGGGGCATGTGGGAAAGCAAGGAATAGGACCATATAATAGATTCACATCATTTCCTTGTCATTGGTTTGAGGAGTGAGTTTTTACCTCAAGATTACCAACTGCTCTGCTCTACTTGCTAAGTGCTCAGCGATCTCAAAGGACTCTTCACAACACATCTTATTCTCATAGTGATGCTGCTGCAACACTACCATTGTTTCTTTTTTATTGGTGTGCATATTTTATCTCTCTCTCTCTCTCTATACACACACACGCACACATACACGCACACAATTTTTTTTCCTCTGTGATCAAAAGTTTGGATGGGTGAGAAATTGCATTTAAACATATATTGAATCATAAAAAAGAATTCCATATAAAATTAAACTGTGTACTTCTATGAGGAAATTCTGTTAGATAAGATCTGGTTTGTTCAGATGACTATTATAACTATTATTCTTCATTTCTCTATAAGCAATTTTAAATTAAGTATAGTTGATTTCATAAACAAAACTTTGAGTAATTTCCCTCTTCATTACAAATAGTTTCCCAGTTTTTTAAAATCTTTTTTCCTGACTCTCATCTAAAAAAAAAAGGTATATATATATATATTTTTTGGGGGGGTAGTGATTTTAAAAAATGTCTTTACAGGCCTGCACGTACCATCTAGTGAAGTAATTGAGCACTGGAAAAAATTATCACATGTAAAGCTATAAGAGGTAAGGTTTGTTTCGTTTGTTTTCCTTTTAAGAGATTTGGTTCTACTGGGGATGAATTATGCCAAAAAAATAAGATTTAATTTCCAAATGTATGACAATCTTGTAGTTTTGTTTTTTTTTTTTTTTGCTAAGAAAAATGTACATGGAACATCCCTGGAAGTTACTTTTGTTAAAATTCACTTATGTTATTCATTTGTTTCTTTGTTGCTAAGGCAATGCATCATAAATTTCTATTAGCAACTTAAAATAGCTCAGGCACATACAAAGTAATGACATTTTAATGTTTTTGTAGAGCTTTTTTTTTAATTCAGAAGTAAATCAATCTATGATAAACAATTTAGGTTATAGAAGAAACTTATTTTTTGATTTACTTAAAAGTTAATTTTTTTTTCTCAAGGCAAATGTGTCAAGATAAAAATAACAAGTTAAATCATTATTTACATAATGTTCATATAAGATATTTCCTTGAACCAATTTATATTCATTCTTGCTATTTTTGTTCATATTTAGCAAAATGGATATAAAAATACAATATAAGGTATTTTTATCATTCTGACTGTCAGATTGAGTACATAGCAGTTACCCTATGACAGAAAAAATCAAAATTAAATTTCAATTTTTTAACAAAATGAGAACAAAATCTTAGTAAAATTTAGATCTTAATGCAACAGAAAATCTTTGGAAAAATAATCTGTCTTCACTTACAATTTTTCTTAAAAAAAATATATTCTATGTAATATCATGTCTTAAATCTATCATTGGTGACAAGAAACTTAAAAGGCATTGAGAAATTAGGTTTAAAACTGTCATGACTTTAGAGAACATTGCACTATGTAACTAAATGGAAAATAGCAAATGTTAGTATTTAGAAGCCATATCAGTTTTACAAAAGGTTTTTTTCACTACCTTGAAAGATGGTGATTTCACTGGTATAGGGATTCCCTTCAGTTTGCCTTAATAAATCATTTCACAAATTTCTGTGGTTGGCCAGAAAAAAAAAGAAAACCACAAACACCTAATAATCAATAACTTGGTGATGAGACTTTAGAAAAAAGTTCCAAACTCTAATGGTACATAATGATCTTTCAACCCTACTACTGCACTGGCACAGCTTTTGAGAAAAGAAGCTCCCCTTGATGTGGATTTGAGAAAGGAAAACCTATATGATGTGGTATTTATTACAGCTTCTATTGATTTTTTTTTTAATTTCACATATTGATTGTTGTTTGGGTAAATGTGTAAAAAAATGTAAAAAAAAATGTAACCAATTGGGATTAATCATCAAGTCACCAAACATTCACTCATTTCTTGTCATGTGCCAGGTGCTGCATTAGGTACCCTCACATAGAAGGATAAAAATGTATTATTTCCTTCCATCAAGTAGATTACATTATATTTGGTAGAAACAACATAGAGACTGAGTTACAGAGTACATACACATTAGCATGTCTGTGATAAGTAGATGCAAATTATGTAAAAAAAGTGAATATAAGATAATTTTAACAAGGGAAGTAAAAGCTTTTAGGGGATTCAAGAAAGAGGATACATATGAGGTAAGCCTGATGGAAACTCGAGTTTTGAAGAGGTGGACATGACGTACTTATTACGGCAAAAGAAATGCTAAAATTGGAAAGGTGAAGAGGTTAATCT
Source organism: Pseudochirops cupreus (assembly GCA_028627135.1). Classification (NCBI taxonomy): domain Eukaryota; kingdom Metazoa; phylum Chordata; class Mammalia; order Diprotodontia; family Pseudocheiridae; genus Pseudochirops; species Pseudochirops cupreus. The sequence goes on from JAQQSU010004575.1 coordinate 8,906, forward strand.
GGCCTCTGCACAAGGATTAAAGTTAAAATCAGAAAGGAAAAAAAGAGGTGGATAGAAGGGAATACATTTCAAGCAAAAGGGATTAACATTCCATGTAAAGTAAAGATGTACTGGTCTGTTTGTGAAATTGTAAGTGGACAAACTTGGCTGGAATGCAGAGTAACTGAAAGGGAGTAATGTATAATGAGTCAGAAAAAAAGTAGTCTAGAATTGAATTATGAAGGAATTTAAATGCCAAATTGAGAGGATTGTTATTTATCCTAGAGACAATAGGGAACCAGATGAGCTTTTTGGTGACATGGGCAGCCCCAGGAAATAGGGAAATAACTTTAACAGTTTTGAGGAAGATGGTTTAGAGAAAGGAGGGGACTCAAGGCAAAAAGAGGAATGTTTTTATGGTTGAATTGTTAATACATGATAACTGGTTGAATAAGACTGGTGGCCATGAAAGAAAATCAAGAGTAAAAATTGAGGATGGGTGACTGAATGATTAGTGCTGTCTAAACTAGTCTAGGTATAGCTGAGACAAGGACTTACCTAGAAGAAAAGAGTATAACTTTGGTTGTGAATTTGATGATAATAATGCTATATAGAAATGACAATAATTCTAACTTCACTTTTCTCAGTGACTAAAGTTTAATAGAAAAGATTTTTCCACCTCTTGGGAATTTTTCTTTGGGGGTAGGGGTAGGCATACTTTTATTCTGGCACTATCTTTGAGATAAATATCCCTGGATAAGAAGGAATAGATGGGCAGCTAGGTGGTGCAGTGGATAGAGGTACCAGCCTGAAGTCAGGAAGATTCATCTCCTTGAGTTCAAATCTAGCTTTCAGATACTTACTAGCTGTGTGACCCAAGGCAAGTCAGTCAGCTCTGTTTGCCCCAGTACAATGAGCTGGATAAGCAAATGGAAATATGCCATTATCTTTGTAAAGAAAACCCCAAAAGGGATCACAAGGAGTCACATGACTAAAACAACTGAAAAACAACAATAATGTAGGAGGAAAAAAAGAAAGGAGGGAGGGAGGGGGAGAAAGAGAGAAGGACAAAGATATAGAGTCAGAGACACACAAAAAGAAGTAACTTCTTTCCTTCCTTCCTTCTTTCCTTCCTTCCTTTTTTCCTTTGTTTTATTCCTTTCTTCCTTCCTTCTGTCCTTCCATTTCCCCTTTATTTAGCAAAAATTGCTTATGTTTACATGGTCAGTTTTGCATGGTGAACAGAGAACGAGTCCAGAAGTCAATAGGACTTTTTGTACAAATATAGCCTCCAACACTGTGACCCTGGACTCTGTAACCTTACCTCTTACTCGCCCATCCAAGTAATTCTCTAAAAATATTAATTGCAGAGAAGGTGTTGATCTGATTTGGTAAAGAATTTTCCCAATTTGAAGTCCCTATACCAATGAAATCACAGGTTTCCAGTTTTACCCCTCCCTCCAAAAAAGGGGGGATGTATATTAAAACTATTAAATCATGAGAAACTTATAACTTGAGAGGAATCAATGATACAGCCAGTGAGAAGCTATGGATTATTATATCCAAACTAACAACATTCAATCTATACCACATTCATAATGAAAAACGTACTCTATGAACCAACTGAACCAGAGCTGTAAACAAATTTTATTGCCCTTTAAAAAAGCATTTGGTATCTGAAGACCCCATTCACTGATATAATCATCTTTGTTTCCTTACTGCTAGGATATAATTGCAAAACAGAAAAAGTATATATTCAGTATTCATGCGACAGGATTCTATTCACAACAAGTTAACAAAATATGTAGTTTGAATATGGGAAACCAATTTAATGAAAGTCTACTTTAGTCTAGCCTTATTCAAAAATCTTTGTGACTAAATTTCCTGCTATATGATTCATATAATTTTCTTATTAATCTGAAGATAAAACAACTGAGGAGGGTCATTCCAGGTGCATGTAAATGATTGAAAATATAGAGTAAATAATGTTTTCAGGTTACATAGGTTTAATTAATAGAACAGAGTGTTAGTTTAAGTTTGACATAGTGCTATAGGTCATTTGATTTTTCTTTCTGTTTCAGTAATTTATAAAATATTATTTTGTTTTAGAACTAGTAAGACAATATGTGACAAAGTATAATAATTTTGTGATTCTACCCACCAAATATATTTAAAATAAAATAACCTAATATGGTAACAGAAACATGCAAATAAAAAAGGAGAGCAATTCCTTAGCTAATGCCTAACAAGTGTGCTGTTCTTCGATTCTAAAGAAAACACTAATGGCCTATCACTATTCAGATACATGCTTTATGTAGATTTTCCAAGGATAAGGATAGGTTTAATTCTTGCCTAGTTTCCATTATGATCAATAATAGGCATTTGAGAGACAGCTGGTCTGGGTCAGGGGTATAATTTATAGCCTTAGGACAGCATTCTTCTTGGGATGAAGCTAACTGGCCTCCCATGGAGACTGAGCCTAAAATCTTGGCTTCATTAACCCCATACTCCAATCAACTGAACTAAGTGGTTGAGACATGCCAAACAAGAACAAGTGTCATGCAATGTTATTAAAAAATGTTTATAAAATAAAACAAAAAAGATTGGCATTATGCCTGGATATGATGTCATTAAATTTCCTTTGTCCTAAAATTTAGTATTTGAAAATTTTGAGATTAACAAGGAAGTTATTAAATAATTTTAAAGTTAAAATTATAGATAGCAACCCAAGGTCAAATATTCTCAATTTTTCATCCTAGTAGAGGTAAATGGTGATACGTTTTTGTTGTCTGGACTTACGCTTTTATGATTAATTTTATACAAAATAATGTTAGAAACTTGTGTGTACCTGCAGTTGAAACTGCAAAGTATTGTTATGGAAGGATTGTTTCAAAAGACTCTCTCTACATTAACTCTCCCCATTTGTAAAAGGAATTAGATGACTGATCCCTTCCATATCTATGATCCTGCTAATCTTCAAGATTTATGCAATATAAAAGCATCCAAATCCTGAAAGAAATTCTTGACTTATCCGGATGTAGGGTATGTTCAGGGAAGAATAGCAGCTCTGGTGTGAGGGCTGCTGAGTCTTTTTTTAGGGCTGCTTTCCACCTTTGGTGTCCATCTGATTCATCCAGTTCTCACCTGTGACTCCAAGAAGCTGTAGCACGCAAAGTAGCCACACTATGTAGACTGTTTTAACAGAAGGGCTGAGCCAGGTTGAGGGTAACTGAGGGGTTGTAAACTCTTTGATAAATTAAGGGTGACTGTCTCAAGCCTATGAAGACGTTCCCTAGCAAAACGTCCAGCCAGAGAAGAAAAAAATTGTTTCACCAGTTATGAACATGGTCACTGCAGCAGGTTCCATGGAGCACTTAGAGATTATTAGACATTAAAGATGCCAAAGTCATCCATGGCGCCACAAGCCATCACCATGAGATTTTGTCTTGCTGCTGGATATCAGTGACTTTGAAAGAATTCACACAACTCCTCTTCACTTTAATTCAATTTATGTGTCCCAAAGTCCTGTGGCAACAGGCAAGTGATGGAACAGCAGGTATGAACACACTGAGAACTGTGGTTACAATCCTACACACAGGTATCCAAGACCATAGGG
>JAQQSU010004576.1:0-14042 GCA_028627135.1 Pseudochirops cupreus
GAGTAGGGCGAATGGGGATGAGAGGTGGAATGATGGAGGGGAGGGGAGAGTGGGGGGGGAGGGTTGATGGAAGTGCACACTTCTGTAGATGGAAAGGGACAGGGACAGGGTAGAGAGTGGAATGGGAGGGGGGGCGGGATAGGAAGGAAGGACATGTAAACAGTCTCTCACAATATGCCCACTGTGGATAGGTTCTGTGTAATTACACATGTACAGCCTGTATTTGATTGCTTGTGCTTCCAGCGGGGGTGGGTGATGAGGGAGGATGAGAAAGAATTTAGAACTTAAAGCTCTATAATCAAATGTTAAAAATATATATGTATATATATGTATATATACATACATACATACATACATACATATATATATATACATATATATACATATATATATATACACATATATATATATACAATTATTATTATTATTAACTACATCCAACTGGAATTTAAGATACACAGGCACTGTGGTAGGGAGATCCATCTTGTCCTGCCAGAAAGTCAGAGGGGTGATGAGGGAGGACATAGGAGAGAATAGATTGGGGGAGGGGTTATCCAGTGGGATGGTTGTTTTGGGGTTGTGGGTAGGGGAAAGATGGGGAGAAAATTTATAACTCCAAAATCTCATGGAAATGAGTGCTGTAAACCAAAATAAATAAAAGTTTTTAAAAAAAGAAAAAGAATTCTTTTTATCCATCTTTGCATTAATCTGGTATAATGGCAAGCAAAAGAGTGTTTTCCTTTTGTTTCAGTTACTCAAGTGTCTTTGAGCCTCACCTCTGATGGTATCAAGTCTTTGTTGGAAACAATGCACACTATGCTGCCCTTAAAAAACCTAAGGGGGGCAGCTATGTGGCACAGTGAATAGAGTACCAGCCCTGGAGTCAGAAGGACCTGAGTTCAAACCTGGCCTCAGATGTTTGACACACTTAATAACTGTGTGACTTTGGCCAAGTCATTTAACCCCAATTGTCCTCCCCCCCCCAAAAAAAAAAAAGAAAAGAAAAATAGACCTAAGGAAGTTTGGAGACCTTCACTTCCCTTAACAGGCCTAACATCATCACATGGAGGCCATGGTGGGAGGAATTTGCTGAAAAAGCTAAATAAAACTTGAGCACAAAATGAGGCCAAATAGAAGTGAGATTGAGAATGCTTGTGATTTTGTTACTCTGTAGCACTCTGCTTGTTGATCTGTCAGACAAAAGTCTTGTCTGTTGTTTTTGGACAGAGGTCCTGAAAGAGGACTTTACTGATGATGCTGAAGTCCTGAGAGAGGACTTTACTGCTATTTACAGAAGTCCTGGGACTTTACTGGTAATTTATGTTTGATTTCTGAGACAGAAGATTTGTCTGTTGGTTTGTGTTACTTTGTCAGACAGAAAGTGAATTGAAATAATACTGTCAGCAATGTGTGTGAATATTATTGTGACTCTGCTAAGCTTAATGCATGCAAATATTGTGGCTCTGTTAAGCTTTGTCTTCCCAGAAATAGAAACAGTGAAGGGCTAGGTGTGGACTAGTCACTGTGAGCTGCCTATCTGTGAATCCAGAGAAGATCTGTGATCATGAAAGAGGACCCATGGAGTTTGGAAGTCAGCCCTTTACTTGGGTACTCAGTGCTGACTGATGAGATAGTAACTTACTTGTGACCTAGGGGTGGATGGTCTTTGTACTTTCCACTACCCCTTAAGGATGATTGATTTAAAGATGATTATTCCTTATGGATGATAAGCTTAAGGAGGATTAGAGGCTAGCCTCTACTTAAGGATGAAAGGAGACTTCACTTGGGTACTCAATACTGATTGATTATTACTGAAAAATGTTTTTTTAAGACTATGTGGCCACCTTAGTAATAAGTTGTTGTTATAGTGCGAATATTTTGCTTTAGTTTATTGCTAAATAAATAGAGAGCTCACTGTATTATAGGATCAAAATCTTGAAGTTATTCACAGCAGCAATCTTCAGGAAAGCTGCTTGTAATTGCCTTTGCATCTGCCAAATATTAAATAGAAACAAACAAAAGTAATATAATGGCTTGCCCTCAGACTATTTTTCCATGAATTTCACCCCCAAAAGATGAGAATGATACAACTACTACTACCTACTATTAGTACTAGTCTATTAAAGAGACTGAAATTATTAAATAGGATTGAATAAGCAATCAATGATAATGCATCATTGCTTGCAATGAGTATCAGTGAGAAAAAAATATATATTTAATGGCATAAAAGTGTGTCATTAAGATTATCCAGATGCTCATTCAGGTTCTTTTAAAAATGGACAACTCAAATAATTTTGAATCTTCCAACAAATCTAAAGTTATAAAGCTAAGGAAGAGCTAGGCTCCAACAGAACAAGAATATGGGGACACGCCTTCAATTCAAGTAAAAATGCCAAGCCATTGATGAGGCCTATAGATGTAGCTGTTAATAATATAGTTCAAAGTATTTCAAGGGAATTTAAATTTATTCCTGGGATATGTCTTATTTCCTCTTAAATATCCAAATGATATTTAGTTATTAAAGAAAACATTATAAATGAGGCAATATAAATAAAGCATAAAGTGAGAATGTGGTTTAAAGGAAGAGCACTGGATTTGGACATATGGCACTGTGGTTCTATCCTGACTCTCTTACCTATTACTTCTAGAATTCGGGATAAATTAATTGATCCTTCTCTTCTAGAAATATATCTCTTCTTCTGTGAAAGGGAGGTGTTGCAATAGATTATCACTTTGTTGTCTTCCAGTTCTAACATCTATGATTTGTTAAAAATTATACCTTGCTCAGACTAAAATCATAATCCTTTCTTTCTTCCTCTTAATAATAATTACAAGAGGCCCCATAAGAATGAGAATGAAATCAGGAAGAGAGTAGAGAGTGTCTCTGGACAAAAGAAGATGTCAACAAGATGAGTTCCAGCCTGAGCACTGTTTATTTTTGTTTTTGTTTTTGTTTTTTGCAAGTTATCTCATTAGAGTACAAGCTCTTTGAAAGCATTACTTTCCTCCAGTAATTAGGACTGTGTCTTTCCAGTGGGTGATTAATAAATGTTCATTGACTTATTATATGCATAACACCTGAACTTCAGAAAATCACTGGATGTTTCCTTAACTCTTTTACTCTCCAGGGTGTTAACAAATGACAAAGAACAATTTAAATATATTCTGCAGACTAGACAGAGTGGTTGTTTAAACTTAAAACTTCACTAAGGCTTTTTGGTTAACCTGCATGAAAACGTAATGGTGGTAACTATTGTCTTTAAGTAAACAAGTATTTATTTACTAAGACTTAATAGGAACCAGAAATGGGCATTAAGCATTAGGGGAAAAAAAGAAAAGATAGTATCTTGAGCAATCATGCTGGAGTAGCTAAAGCACAGAGTATCTGGATGGAAGTAAAGAGTAAACTTATTGGAAAGGTAGACAAAGTTCAGGATGAGAACAATGTAAAAGTCAAACAGAAAATGGAGACGTTATCTTGGAGATAAGGTTTATTTAGTAGTTGGGAGATGAAATGGTTTTGCCTGTGTTTTAGGAAAATCCTTTAGGCAATCGGGCAGAAAACAGTTTGGAGTGGGGAAAGATTAGAAAAGACTACCAATTAAAATCTCCTTCAGTAGTTGAAGGGAGAGCTGAATTAGAATGGTGTCTGCTACATAAGGGAAGAGGACATGTTCAAGAAATGTTGAGAAATTAGAAATGGCAAGATATTGCATTGGATTGGAGATGTAGGGTACATGATTGCCCCCCCCTTTTTACATTTTATGCCACACTATCTAATATCTGTACTGTAAATAGTATCATTGAAAGAACACCTGACCCAGAGTTAGAAGACTTCTGTACTACTTCCAGGTCTGCATACTAGCTGAGTGGCATTGTGCAATTCACTTCACCTCTCTAGGGTTCACTTTTTCAATCCACAAAATATTGGAGTTGGGCTAAAATCATAGAATTTTAAAATTGGAAGATTTTCAATATCTGGTCCAACTTTACCTATTTATAGATGAGAAAATGTAGACCAAGAGAAATGAGTTAACTTATAGAAGGTGAAACTCATGCTAGTTATAAGTGTTTGGGATGAAAAAAAAAAAACCTTCATCCTTAATTTAATGAAAACAAATAAACACATAGATTTCTTAGGATAATAACAGGAATTTATTCTCTTCCCAGGGAGAAGAGGGCAGTCTTCCCCATGAGTCATCATGGAGAAGAGGCAAGTTACAAAAAATAGTGCTGGAATTTATAACCTAAAGACCCCTCCCCAACTGTTTCCTCTCTCATTGGTAGAGAGGCATACTTCACCAAATTCTTCCCCAACTGGGACAGCAAGGAAAAACAGGGGGGGAGGGTCCCACCAAGGTGGGAAAACAGACAAAGGAAGATAAAAGTGATTGACAGAAGCAATTTGAGAAGGAGGAAGGGAAAGTGAACTACCGCAAATTGAGATGTTTTCACGTATTCCATATATAAGCATCATATAATCCAAACCTTATGTAAAGCATAAAATTCAGAATGTCTCTGAGTTGAATGAGACCACAAAGGTCATCTAGTCTAGTCCTGAATAGGAATCCTTTCCATCATACAGCAAACAAGTCTCCATATAAGGGTATTTGGTATGAGACCCACATTCTCCTGAGGAGCACATTTTGATCACCCTTGTCTGAATTTACTGAAGTTTGTCAATTTTTCCCCCCAAATGGAGCATTCAAAACTGGACAGAATTCATTAGTTATGAGTACAGCTAGATTATTAATTACAGCTAGAATAGCGATTACAGCTTGATGCTTAGCTAATGTTTTATGGGCACTGTATATCTATTTTTTATTTCTCTCTCACACAGCAAGGTGGACCTTGTCTTTGACAAGGCAAATCCTTATACATGCATAAGTGATCCCGTTCCATCCCATCTTAATATGGCAGACTGTCTCCTCCATCAACCCTGTTTTATCACTTGTGATCAATTACTCCACTCTCTACTGTCTACTTAGCTGCTGCCTACAAATATGCACATCTCTGTCTCCATCTGTATTGTTAATGTATTTTTGCTTAATGAGAAGATCTTTCTCATCCATTAATAGGCCCATGTGACCTGTTTGAGTTGCATGGAAGCCTGAGTCACATAAGTCTGTGGTGGAAGGAGCTAGTTGAGCAGGTGGAACAAACTTCTGTATCTCAGATTTTTATTCACCACACTTGTGATGCCATTGTTCTATGGAACTCCAGGTGACCAGTTAACCTACCAAAAACAATATACACTTTCTTGGCAGCTTAGTGATTGAGAGTTGTCTGGAAAACTGAAAGGTCAAAAGACTTATCTGGGTTCACATAACAATTACATGTCAGAGGCAGGACTTGAATCCAGTTCTTCTTGACTCAGACACCAGCTCTTTATCCATAAGACTAAGTTGCTTGTTTCTAGAAAGCATTATAAGAATGACCAAAAAAAAAAAAAAAAGGGCCAAAGCCCAAACCATAACAAAAAATTCCCGTAAGACATGATATCTGGTATCAAGTAGCTTGGAACACACTTAAAGGAGTTTATTAACTAGTTATATGGAACCCAAATTATTGTTATATTAGAAAAAGTTACTATCTCAAGAAAATCTAAATATCTTTGGATAATCAAGAAAAATAGCATCACTGAGAATGAGTGTTTATTCAGTCAAGGTATAAAAGAAGGAAGAAAGCCCATCTTTTTATATTGTACTTCTAAAAATGGTTCGAGAAAATTTGTTTTTCATCACCAAAGTCAATTTGACAAAATTTTACTGTTTTTTTATTTGGAGGGGGGAAGGTAGGGCAATTGGAGTTAAGTGACTTGCCCAAGGTCACATGCCTACTTTTGTGTTAAGTGTCTAAGGCCAGATTTTAACTCAGTTCTTCCTGACTCAAGGGCCGGTGATCTATTCACTGCACCCCCTAGCCACTCCAATTCAACAAAGTTTTAAGGGACTACCATGTGCAGGATATGGCACAGCGTTAGACCCTAAGGGATATCTAAGACATACTCTTTTTTAGTCCGGTGGGGGGTATGATACCTGCAGAAATAACTAAATTATTGAATAACAACTCCAGTCTTAAGTTATTGGTATCAGAAAACTAATCTTTGATCTAATAAACTCAAGCTACATTTTTTTCTTAATATTTCCTTAGCTGAAAACCTGGGAAGAAAAAAAAATTCTCAACATTAAAATTCTTTGCATTGTCAAACGATTTATTAGAACTAGGTATGGTTTTATTAATAGAAATAATATTAAAGAAAATAAGCTATCATCTACTTTGCCGTTGCACTGTAAGAACTTTGACTTTTAAGATGCAGGTGAAACCTCCCATGTTTTATCTCCCCCATCAGAATGTGATAATCCTTGAAAACTGGTACTGCCCTTCCTTTCTGTCTTAAGTGAATTTTTATTCAATCAGAATAAGAAAGAATAATTTGTGAAAATTGGTAGTTAATTATTTGTTACCTTGTATCATCTATTAACAGGCAGTGAAGAATAGTGGAAAGAACACACAGCTGGAATGCTTGATTTCCTCTTCCTACTCTGCAATGTACTATCTATGTGACCTGGAGCAATTCATTTAACTTTTCTGAGAATTGTTTTCTGTCATGGTAATGATGGTCAAATTTAACCTCTCAGTATCAGCTGTATGGAATGGACTTTGTAAATTGTTAAATACTATGTAAATATGAGCTATAAACTATAAAATGCAGATAATGCCTTTCATAACTATCACCACAGGGTCCTTATGAACATCATATTGTATATGTGAAAGTACTTTGTAAATAACACAGTAAATTGCTATACAAATCTGTTATCATTATTATAAATCATCTTAGGTAACAATGAAGTGATTTTTTTTTCTAAAATTTACACTAATTTACAACTATGGCAAATAGATTTGCTTTATAGCAGGTAAAATCAAGGACTAGGGAAGTCATCCTCCCCAAGAATTTATTTCATAGCAAGAATGGGTATCAACTTAATTTCATAGAATAATAAATCACATGCATATGAAAAAGATAACTGATATTTTTTATTCACACCATGCTTTAAGGTTTGCAATGAAGTTTTTTTACAATAGCCTTTTGAAATCTGTAAATTATGATTCTTCCCATTTTACCTGAGGAGTGAACAGAGAAGTTAAGTAACTTCATGATCTCACAGGGAATGTCTGAAATATGATTTAAACCCAAATACCCTGATTCCCATGAACTATATTATATCATACTGGTTCTACCAGTACTCTTTCTTGACTACTCTGTAATCTCTTTGTGGAAACTATTCAGATTCATTATGTTAATGGTTACTGAATATCACCTTTTAATAGCAACAAAACTACAGATTTCATCATTTTTCAACTTTTTGTCTTGTATATGTAATTTTTAACTTATGGTACTAAAAATACTGAAAATAGGAAAGTAAGATAGACATTGGAATTTTTTTTTTGTGGTAGACAGCAACTCTTTTTTTCTAATAAAAATAATTTTAAGAGCCTATTGTGTGCAAGGCAATGTGTCATGTACTGGGAATACAACGACAAACAAAAAACTTCTTTGTCCTCAGGGAGTTTGCACTCTACATGGAGAATGCAGAAAAGGAATAAAATGTGTGTGTGTGTGTGTGTGTGTGTGTGTGTGTGTGTGTGGGTGTGTGTGTGGGTGTGTGTGTGTGTGTGTGTGTGTGGGTGGGTGGGTGTGTTATAGCAGGGGTGCTTCCTGGTACCTGAGTACTATTCTTATTTCTGTCAGTACAAACTGGGCAAGTCACTTAATCTCTAAGGATCTAAATTTTTGTTTATCTATATATTAATTTATGACTCAAAGTTCCCCAAAGGCTATGGGTTCACTTAAACAAGTTCCTGTCCTATAAGTCTGACCACAAAGGTTGATTTTTGGTTATTCACTTATTTCCACCCACCTAAATTTAGTCTAGGAAAATATCCAAAAGAAAACTTCAGTATTGCTTGTCCTAAGTACAAACATGGTAAATTGGGAATAATCTCAAGGGGAAAGAATTAATTTTTTATTAAAATTAATTTAATTTTTTAAGGAGGTTTGGAAAAAATCTTCAGGCAGAAATTGAGACTTAAAAGGAAGCTAGGGAACCCAGGAGGTGGAGATGAGGAGAGAGAGGATTTCAGGTATGGAGGACAGATAGTGAAATTGCATAGGTATTCGCTATTAATGATTACACAAGTATTTTATACAAAAGGTGGTTTTTGAGAATGAGACAGTCCTTATTTTACCCCACAGAAAATGCACAAGATTCACAGTAGCCCATGACAAAACAAAGAAACCAAAACAATTCTCAAACAGCCCATCAGCTCTCCCCCTTCCCCTACAAGGAAAACTATTCGAGGTTACTGGGAGGTATATTGTCTGTCATGTTAGTAAGTACCTTTTACCCATATAGAATTACAAGGTCTCTTCAAGACTCATAGTTCCGCAGAAGATAAACATATTTTGGAAATTGCAGAACAAGCAAACTCCTTTTCCTCAGACCTGCACTAGTGAAGTAAGTTATTGACTTTGCTCTTCAAGTAGAATGCTATGCAGGTATCACACAGACTGTTAGATTGTTCTCTTACTTCTAAAAGAAGCTAAATACATCAGGGGATCTCAGAGTTTTTGAATCTAGGATTTCATGAACTTGAAGTTACTTATGAAGCAATTTTCAAAGCTGTATTTCTTAGGAAATTTCCAGTCTCTGGTAGAAAACTATATTCCAGAATCACACTGACTAGAGAATTCAAAATTCGCCCACACAAACAGGAAGTAGAGTTTCACAAGCTCAGTACTCAGGCAAGGAAAACATATGTCTTTTACTGGGCGTCCTTTCTTTTTCCTTTATTTTGTAAATCATTTTTTACTCTTGTTGGAGAGTAGGTTGGTGAAAGTAAATTCCTTCCCCTCTTCTAAGAAATAGCACTTTTTAAGACCAAAAGGAAAGGTACCAAGTGAGTCCTCAGGCTAGGTAACCAGCTGTTTTTATTCATTGGAAGGGAAAGCTAATCCTCAACCAGCCTATCATCCTAGAGTTTTCTGATTAAGTGCTTTCACACAAGGACTCCTCATTTTGTAATCTCAATAGATTTGTTTGGGGAATTTTTCAGTTAGACCAAAGATTAAGGAGGGGAGGGGCACAGATTTTATAATCCCAGAAAATTCATTTAGGGTGGGGAGGGGAAGGTGAAATCTCACCAGGTTCATATGGAAATTTTTTTATCTACTACCCCTTCCATACAAAAATGAGGTTAGACTTGATGACCTCTAAAATTCATCTCAGTTCCACAACACTGGTGTATGTCAATGATGTACATATCATATCACTTGGTTTTTACTGGCACCCAGTTTCAATAAAATTTCTGAATCTTGCTGAGAAGTGAAGAAACTGCTTCCAGGATCATGGTGGGCAGAAACAGGGAAAATTAACCTTGAACTGAAGTGTCCAGACATGAAGCCAGATAAGGAACAAATTAGGTAAAATAAAAGGCTCTAACACTAGATGGAGAGAGATATTTAAGAAATGTAGGGCTGAATCAAGACTTGACTACATTATGGAGACATCAGTGATTTTCTCAGCAGATCTCAAACTGTATAAAACCTAGTAAATACAGTTATCCCACATCTTGACTTTTCCCCATTATGGTTTTGCTATATCATAGGTCGGCATGAAGAAGTTTTGGGGAGTTTTGCAGAAGGCTACATATGACACACAGTGGCTAACAGATAACTCAGAAAAAGGTTTTGAAACTCAAAAAGTTGTAAAATATCTGTAGAGTATTGCATAACTTCAATACATTTTATTCTTTAATGACATAATAATTCAGACTTCTCTGGTATGAAGGGAGGACCAAAAACATTTATCTGAATTTTCCAGATTGCTGTGTGTGGGTGGGGGTGGGGGTGGGGGATTGGGGAGCTCCTAACTTCTGTGATGAGTAAAGGAAAACTATAAAATTTAGGCATTTACCTCAGACTATGGAGGTTAAGCAATTTTCCCATGGTCACATAGCTAGTAAACATAGGAAACAGGATTATCTGAGTCACCCTGTCTTTGCTCTGCCAAGTTAAACACACTGTATATTCAAAGGACAGAGAGAGGATTTTGAGAAGTCATCTCATTGATATTGTTATATGTTTCATTTTATTCAAAGATGTCTTAAAATTTTTTTTAAAGTGGCACAAATAAGGATTTCTATTTACTATTAGGAAATATGTAGTTTATCTATCTCATAGAGACACAGACTTTCCAAAGAATTTGTGGGTATAATGTTAAAATTCCTAAATTCTCTACCTGTTACACCTACTCTCCTATACCTGAATAAACAAACTAAGGGAAGTTCTTAGTCAAATTTTCATTAATAGACCTACAGGCAATATTGCTATCTTGATGAGAGGTGTCACATTCAAATAAATAGCAAGTAAATGAATATTTTCTGAATCTACTCCCCAATTTAAATTCTGATCTGAATGGCACTTAATTGTCATCAAATTGTGAACAAAAGAAAGGCCGTTGAAGCCTTGTGACTTATTTTCCTCTCAATTTCATAGCTACTGTCTATTTCCTTTCAATTTCATAGATATTGTCTATTACAAACATTATTTCTGACAGTGCTAGTGAGTGGATCAATATAAAAATAATCTGGCCTTGGAAAGCAGTTCAGTTCATTCTTATATGAGTTCTCCTTCCCTCTGAAGCACCTATATCTGATGGGATATGCCAAAGAGAGAATAACAAAACCTATTCTCAGACTTAGAGGCAGCTAGGTGGCACAGAGGATAGAATGCCAGGCCTAAAGTCAGGAAGATTCATCTTCCCTGGATTCAAATCTGTCCTCAGACACTTAGTAGCTGTGTCACCCTGGGCAAGTCACTTAGCCCTGTTTGTCTCAATTTTTTCATCTGTAAAATGAGCTGGAGAAAGAAATGTGAAAGCACTGAAGTATCTTCGTCAATAAAACCCCCAATGGGTACACAAAGAGTCAGACATGACTGAAAATAATTGAACAACAACAAAACTCCCCATATTTAGAAACAGTAAGCATGCTGTCCTATTGGGGTAAGTGCTTACTTCAGAATGACTGCTCACTAGCCCAGCATCTGCAACAGCTGCCAAATTCAGTAAGAATCCACCTTAATAATATATCACAGCCAAATAAGATCTCAGTCCAGTGACTTTATGTCAGGGCATATTTTATTGTCTGTACTTTATCTTGGTGTAAAGTGCTGTAGTATTTACCTATGTTACATGGCTAAAACCTCAAATTTACTTAATTTAAGACACGAACCTGTTGCAGAAATTTCCTTAATTTTTTTTTTTTTGGCAGGCATCCCAGCCCTGGATGTCTCTGGGATTAACTTTTCACTAGATATATCTCCACCTCCAGAAGGGCTGGTAACATGTTCTCTTTGGCACGGTTAAAATAAAAGGGTTTCTTTCAGTCTCAGTTCAGGGGAGTTGTAGCACTGTGACCTTTAGCAAATTGCTTTACTTCTTCATAACTTGGTTTCTTCAGCAATAAAACAGGATAATGCCTGTTTCTCTCCTGTGTTAGAAGGATACTATGAAGATAGATGAAAGAGTCTTTGTAAAGTGCTTTAAATTCATAGAAAGAAAAGCACTATACAGATTTAAGGTGTGTTTTTTTTATATAAGGAGTGAAATACTCAGTCATAGATTATATTGGCCATACACCTTACATCAAAATAGCCTCCTGCCTCTAGATTTCTGTAGTTACCAGCTGCTGTTATGTGTCTCTTGCTACCCCTCATAATGGTTTTTCATGCCCATTAACTTGGCATGTAGATCATCACTTTTATGGTTGGACACATAATTTATAATTAACTAACTCTACAGTTTTTTTCTTAGGTGAGGGTAGGAATAATTGGAGCTATCCACTTTGAGAAGAGCACATGAAAGAATAAACCCTTGTTCTTCTACATATTTCTTTTTCGTCTGTCAATAGTTCACTTCCTAAGCTGCTGCTTCATATACATGTCACCTCCCTTACTTCTCAATATTGCACAGATGCTTGTTGACATTTCATATAAAACAATGGCTATTCAGAGCCATCTGGACCAAAAATTTGTGGCTTACTAGCTTTTCTAAGCTCACTACAAATTTAGACTATAAGATCCTCACTACATCAAGACAATTGTTTTACACCTAATATTAGATTCACAACCTACTCATTACAGAAGCTTTTACAATCTTTTTTTTTTAATCTCTGCTCAAAAGTTTCACAGCTCTATTTTGTCAGGTTAGGACTAAATAAATGCATATGAGAACAATCTACAGAAATGATAATTAAATACTTGGAAACTAATTAAACTCCCAAGTGAGTTTATGGGACACAAAAAGCTAGCAGTTATGACCTGAATAAAAATCCAGAAAAAGGAGATTGAGAGGTTGGTGGTCAGATAGGTAGGACAAGGACCAACAACAGTTTTAAAAAAATTGAGAGAAAAGAGTTTCAAAGAGAATAGGACTATTAAACATGTCAACGACTGAAGAGAGGATGAGAAGAACGAGGATGGAGCATAGGCCAGTAGTGCATTTAAAAACAAAAATTATCAACAACTTTGAAAAGAACAGTTTTAGTTGAATGATGAGGTCAGAAGCCAAACTGTAGAGAGTTAAAAGAAGAGTGAGAAGAGAAGTGGAAACAGCTATTGTAGATGGTCTTCTTGAGGAGTTCAACAACAAAAGAGAGGTAAGATATAGAATGATAACTGCAAGCATTAATGGATGGATCAGGTAAGAATTTTTCAAGATGAGGGAGATACCTGCATGCCTTTATAGCAGAATGGAAGCAGACAGTAGATAGGGAGAGACTGAAGATAAACAAGAAAGTCAGGATAATAAAGGTGATAATCTGCTAGAGAAAATAGGATAAAATAAGATAACTTGCACATGTAGACAGGCTTGCCTTAGCAAGGAGAAGGGCTGGCTTTCATGTGAGAAAAAAGTAAAGAAGGGTATAGTAGCAGAAGTCATCTGAGTGATGTTAAATGATGAGGGGAAAAGAGGGACCACTCAGTGAGTAGACAAAATTTTTTTTAGTGAAATATAAAACAAGGTTCTCAGCAGAGGGTGGTCTTACACAAGTCACTCCATCCCTAACTGCAGGTATTTTCACTGACTGTCCCATATTCCTGGAATTCTGCCCTTCTTCTCTCTGCTTCTTGAATTTCCTTACATCTTTCAATCTCAACTAGAGGATCAGCTTCCACAAGAAGTCTTTTTCAGCCCTCCTTCATCATTAACTACCTTCCCTCAGAGATTATCCCCAAGATACTCAGTATATATCTAGCTTATACATAGTTGCATGCTGTCTCCCCATTAGGGTGCAAGCTTCTCAAAAGCAAGGAGTGTTTTTAAATGTTGGGTTTTTTTTTTCCTCCTTTCTTCTTGTTCCAGTGCTATAGTGCCTGGAATACAGTAAGTCTTTGAGAATTTTTTGACTTGATCTAACTTGAGGTCAGAAAGAATAAATTTAATTCATTTCCCACGTAACAGCCCTTTAAATGTTTGAACATAGTTACCATCTTGCACCCCTCACCCCCCTCCATCTATTCTGTAGGCTAATCATTCCCATTTCTTTCCATTGTTCCTCATATGACAAGGATTCAAGTCTCTTTTCCATACTGGGTATGACACTCTCCAGCTAACATATCCATCCTAAATTGTGTTGCCCAGAACTGAACACAAAACTCCAGATTAGGTCTGAAAGAAGACAGTGGGATTATCACCCCCTTGTTTCCAGAATCTATGTCCTGCTTAATAAATCCCCAGATCAATTAAGATATACAGGCACTGTGGTAGGGAGATCCATCCTGCTCTACTGGAAAGTCAGAGGGGTGAGGGGGAAGACATAGGAGATAGCGGATTGGGTGAGGGGTTATACAGTGGGATGGCTGTTTTGAGGTTTTGGGTAGGGGAAAGATGGGGAGAAAATTTGTAACTCAAAATCTCGTGGAAATGAATGATGTAAACAAGAAAATAAATAAATTAATTTATTTTAGTAAAACAATA
>JAQQSU010004577.1:0-14042 GCA_028627135.1 Pseudochirops cupreus
GACGCTGGAAGCCCATCTGCTGATCTGTTTCTTTGTTTGCTTGTAACTTGTGTTTGCATCCTCTGAAGTTCAGGTGCTGACTTTTTCCCCCTGAACTAGGTAAATGATCTATGTTTGATTGATTAAAGTGAGACTGTTAACCCATTTTGAGTTGCTTTCCTTTAGAAAAGCAGATCTAAGAACCTGTGCTAGCAGCCAACCTGGGTATGCTGGGGTGCTTGCTGATACAGTCTCTTGCAGTTCTAAATTCATGGTATGATGGTACATGCACAGACTAAGGCAAAGGCATGGAGGTGGGAGAGTGAAGGGCATGTGCGAAGGTTAGAAAGCATTTCAATTTCCTAGGGTACAAAATATAACAAGGAGAGTAATATGACATATCTTTGGAAAGACAGAGCAGTGCTAGATTTTATATGCTCTTGAAAGTTGCTTCCAGGAAGGCTTTTATCAGTGAAGAAACCGATGCAATGATGAGACTTTTCTTCTCCTGTACGAAACTCAGCTTTAGTTCTCTTTTTTGCAGGACTTTTTCTCCAAATAAATTTCATCAGGATTCTTTGTTTTGCTTTCTGGGTGCGGGCAGATTTGCCCATGAGGCAGGATCTTCACTCTGCCAGAACAGGGAATAAGAAATTACCTTATGATTCTACCCTTGTGATAAGATTTCATTCCTTCTCATTCATTACATTAAGTGATTGAACAAAGACAAGTCCCAAAGATAGCTGACAAATCTTTGAGATTCATTATGGATACTTGACCTCTGACTATTATTTAAAGAAATCATTGACAAGGTCTGTCTCTTTTCCAAACACAAATCCAAGGCTATAATGAAATCTAAGAAGCTTGAAGATAATTACTCGCACTAAGTTCGATGTTACCATCCTCAAAGAGGGGATGTGGGAGAGAGAACAATATTTGGAAAGGAAGATCATTTCAAAGGAAGTTGAATTGAGCAGCTGACTAACAACATTTCATTTAAGTGAGTTAAGGACTAGAGAAAGACATTGATTTATTTTCACCAGTATCTTATTTCACTCCACTGAGTGTTTATGCAATGCCTAATATACTAAAGTACTCTACAAAAGCTATCAGGTTGGCTAACAAAAGTAGACTGGAAAGAACCTGTTTCCCATGTGAAAGTAGGGCTGGGTTGCTTGCTAGGAAGGAAATAGGTCAGAGAGGGAAACTGAATAGCTCAGGTGAAGGTAAAGCACATAAAGAGAGACAAGATAATGGGAAAATGACCAATATCCAAAACAGGCATATTGCACATGTGTGCCACATATAGGCCTAAAGGAAACTAGCTATTACCTCACCAATACCCTGGTTCTCTTCTGCCCCTCTGATGAGAAGATGAAAAAACAAACTTCTCCCATAGCATCCCTTTATAGCAGACTCAGAATTCCAGCCTTCTCTTCATTTGTTACCATCATGATCATGCCCCCACTAGCCCTGCACCCTCTGGAACCTTCCCTTCCTTCAGCTTCCATTTGTGTATTGTCTTCCCCATTATATTGTAAGCTCTTTGCAGACAAGCACTATGTTTTGTTTTGTTTTTCACTATATCACCAGCATGATTCATGGCACATAGTAGGCAACTCATAAATGCTTGTCTTACCATCTCATGGTGGCTAGACGGCTTGAAATGGAGTCAGGAAGACCTGAGTTCAAATCCTGCCTCAGACATTCCCTAGCTGTGCAACCCCTGGGCAAGTTACTGAACCCCTCTCCTAGTCTCAGTTTCCTCTTCTATAAAATGGGAATAATAACAACAGAGATGTTGTGAGAATAAAATCAGAGAGTATTTGTAAAGTCCTATATAAATGCCATATAAATGTCAGTTTAAATTATCATATAAATGCTATGACTATTATTATGGGGCAGCTAGGTAGTGTAGTGGATAGAGTGCTGGACAGTCAGGAAGACTCATCTTCATGAGCACAAATCTGGTCCCAGACACTTATCAGCTGTGTGACCCTGGGCAAGTCACTTCACCCTATTTGTCTCAGTTCCTCATTTGTAAAATGAGCTGGAGGAAAAAAAAGGCAAACCACTCCAGTATCATTGCCAAGAAAAGCCCAAATGGAGTGGTGAATCAGATTCAGCTGAATAACAATTATTATTTTGTAATTCTTTTCTGTTGACTAGTATTTGTCACCATTTTACCCTTACTGACTTTCAGAGAAGGAACAGAAAGAATCTTTTTACTAAGTTATGTTTTCCATGAACTATGTACTTCATCTCTTCCATTCCTGTGACTTCAAGGCCTGCCTTTCCCTGGTCTTATCTCCTTCACATTTATTGGTCTTTTCATGCCGTATTATTATCATCTTTGCCTCTTAAGCTGAACTTCATAAGAAATCTCTTTAATATTATTACATACATGGAGCTAGAGACTTGTGGTAATTCTAATAGATGCACAATAAATAAGAGTTTATAGAGCTAAATATTTCCCTTAACTATAGTATGTTACAGAATGTAATGGTTCATCAAGAAGACCCCAGAAGAATAATCAAATGTTGCAGAGTCTCTACAAAGACAGGCACGCTAATGTATTGTGGGTGGAAATGTAACTTAGTCCAACCATTGTGAATATGCATTAGAAAATCTGCAAGAAGAGTGAGTATATGTGTCCATACACTTTTGCTTTTGTTATATATTGGACATATATTGGAAGGAAGTAAAAGATAGAAACAAAGATACAGTATACACCAAAATAATTAATAGCTATACTCTTTATGTTAGCAATCAACTAATAGTAGTCATTTGTTAACAAAAAGTAATAATAGCAAACAACTGAAGACCAAGTTATTGTTATAGTTGGGGAATGATTGAAAATTTGGGTAATGGAATAAAAATACAAATTTGATGGAATATTTTTTGTAAAGTAAGAAATGATGACTATGAAGAATCCATAGACACATGGAAAGATATAACTGATCTAGTGCTAAATGAAGTAGGTAAAACCAAGAGAACAAAATACCTAATTATTACAATAATATAAATGGAAGTGTAAAAAGTCACTAGGGAAAAGCCAAATTCAGAGTAATTGAAAAGCCAGTCAAGGTCCCAAACCACAGATAATTAAAGAAACCTTTCTCTTCATAGCAGAGAGACAGAGGATTACTAGGGCAGAATGCTGTACCCACTGTCAAATGTGATCACTATGTTAGAAGTTGTTGTTGTTGTTTGTTACAAGTAAAAAGTCAATCTAGAAAGGGGAGAAGGATTTTTTTCTTCCTGGAATGATTCTAATATAAAGAAAAAATCATCACTAAAATGTATGTTTTCAAAAAGACCATAAAAATGAAGACTCCAGAATCTACCCTAGTAACTTTGTAAGGATATATATATCTCCAAAAAGAAATTTTAAAAATTATACCCTAATCTATCTAACCTGGAATTTTCTAAAATTACAGATGTGTATAGTTGGAATAGACTTTAGAAGTTATTAAGTCCAGTAGCCTCCAATGGAACAATTCCTTTAACAACATTCTTGAAAATATGGCCATTCAGCCTCTTCTTGTCTCTTCATTTAATGGGAAATGCATGATTAAATGAGAGCTTTGGTGGACCACTCTGGTTGTTGGAAGGTTCTTTGTTTTAATGATCCAATGTACATATGCTTTTTCATAATTTTAACACAATGAATCACATTCTGCAAAACAGAAAAAGTCAACTCCCTTGCCTAAATAACAACCTATCAAATATTTAAAGATAGCTGATACATTAATTATATTCTTCTTCAAGCCAAGATAAACACTACTATCATCCATTTCAGACCATTATTATCTTATAGCTAGGTGACATAGTGAATAGAGCATTGGACCTGGAGTCAGGAGACCCAAGTTCAAATCCTCAGACAGTTAATAGCTGTTTGACTCTGGAGCAAGTCACTTAACCTCTGTTTGCCTCAATTTCTTCAATGCAAAAATAAGGGCTAATAACAGCACTTACCTTGAAGGGTTCTTGTGAGGATCAAATGAGACAGTATTTGTATAAAGTGCTTAGTAAAATGTCTGGCACATAGTAAGTACTATATAAGTGTTCATTTTTCTTCCTTCTCCCCACTCCACTTTCCCATCTCGTGTAAGTACAACGCTTTTAATGACCCCAGTAGCTCACTGTAGCAAGAGCCCATCTCTTTAATGTGAAAGTTCTCCTGGCTGTTATCTAGACATACTGGTCCACTTTGCATTTCTCACCCATTCTTCACCTCCCTTCTCCATGACTTCACACTTTGCTGTGCCTTGTGCCCACAATGCTCTCCTTCCTCACATTAATCTCTTACAAGCCCTCGGTTCATTCTGGACTTAGCTTACATGCCGCCTTCTGCAGGAATCCTTTCCCAGTGTTCTCAGCTGCCCCTCTAAGGTTATCTTCCATGTACTCTGTATATATTTTGTATGTAACTAGGTATTTACATGTGTTTCCTCCACTAGAATGTAAGCTCCTTGTGGGCAGGAACTGTTTTTGTTTTCCCAATATTTATTATAGCATCTGGTATATAATAAGTACTTAATAAATGCTTGTTGATTAGTGAATTGTTAGTTGATGGCTATGAAATGTAGACCTTATAAGAATTAAAATTTAAAGCAACTGAAGACAATGGAAAATCCATTATCTGCACAAGTTGCAACAACTAGAAATGCACTAGAAATGACAGAAAAGCTATCATCAAGGCTGTATCTGGCCAGAAGAGAAAATCAGGCTGGTTGCGTTGTAATTAATACCAACAGACATGTGCATTGGGTGGTTTCTTTATGGATAAGGATTGATGGAAAAGACTTACATAGGAGTCAGACTAATATGGTTAAGGCAGTTACTATCTATCTGTGGGATTAGAGACAGGTCATTTAATTTCTTGGATCATCAGTTTCCCCATCTGTAAATTGAGATTGCACTAAAGTCCCTTCCAATTCTAAATCCTCTCCTGCAATAAGCATTACACTGACTTAAGTGGTATAAAAAGAACCAGTGTAGATTAGTGAGGGATTTAAAGGATTTATGTATCTTTCACATTGTCTGTAAGAACCAAAAATGGTGTGTATGGTTCAATGGAAAAAATACTATCCCTAGGTAGAAGGCCAAGGTTCAGACCCTACTAATGGTTTTTACTGCCTTTGTGTCATTTGGCAAGACACTTAACTTGTCTTGGCTTCTGCTATTTCATGTGTAAAATGGGGACAGAGAGGGGTTGGATTTGACTCATTGGTCTCTGAGATCTCTTCCAGCACTGAGATCTATGATTAAAAGACATGCAGGTGTTTTTATCTGCTCTGGCAAAGGAAGTACACATGCCAATGAGAGCAGATTCATCTTTATATCAAAGAATATCTGTATAGAACTTCAGAGAATCAGTAAATAGGGGAATCTTTGCATACTGAGAACATGTCCAAAATACTGATTCTTATACTATTTCCAGTTTACTCATTAACTTGACATGTAAAACTGAATAAAAAAAACAGTTTGTGTCTTTTCTTTAATAAGAGGCAATATTTCTAACATAACATTCTTAATTCTTCAAGATCTATGCTTCCATCAGGGCTGGTACTCCTTCTACAGATCCAGATATCAACCCACCTACAAGGTGGTAAGAGGTCCAAAAATGAGCCTGTACTAGGACAATGTAGAGTACCTGGTCCTTGGATGACAGGGAGCCTGTCCTCAAACCCACACACCAAGTCTTTCCAACTTGGGACAGCTTAGCCAGAGAATGCTCTCTGCTGGGATGGAGTTCAAGAAGTTAGACGCCCCTTCAGCATATGATGAAGTAACAGTGGAGGTATTTAGTGGAATAACCTGTTTCACAAAACATTTCAAAGTTGAATTAAAGTAATAGCTAATATGCATTTAGTGCTTTCAAGTTTATAAACATTTTACTCAAACTACCTCATTTAATCCTCATAACAACCTTGTGTAGTAGGCATGATTATTATCCCCATTTCAGTCAGAAAAGAAGCATTTATTAAGTGCTTACTATTGCTATATACTGGGCAATGAGGTAGCATAGTGAATAAAGCTCCAGGTCTAAAGTCAGAAAGACACATCTTCCTGAGTTTAAATGTGGCTCCAGAACTTACTAGCTGGGTGACCCTGGGCAAGTCACTTAATCCTGTTTTCTTTAGGTTCATCATCTGTAAAGTAAGCTGGAGAAGGAAATGGCAAACCCCTTCAGTATCTCTGCCAAGAAAATCCCAAATGGGGTCAGGAAGAGTTGGATATGATTGAAAAACAACTAAACAACAAAACTGCCACATACTGTTAAACACTGAGGATACAAAGAAAGAAAAAACACAAATTAAAAAAAAAAACCTTACATTTACATGTAAATAGCTAGATACATACAAGATATAGACAAAGAAAGTGAAGGTAATGTGAAAGGGCTGGCATTAGCAGCTGACAAAGAAAAACTTCAACTGAGGTTGAAAAATTAAGTGACCTTACTCAGGGTCACATAGCCACTGAGGCAGGTTTTGAACTCAGGTCTTCCCCACTCCCAGTTCCTCATATTATTCACTATACCACACTACCTCTAAACATCATTGTCATTGTATAGTCACCTAGATTTTCCACTAGGGTTTTTAACTGAACATCTGATGTGACTTTTTTACCATGCCTTTTAAAAATCAAATGCTAGGAATCAGAGGGGTCTCAGTGTGCGTATGTGTATACGTGTATGCATGTACGTGTATGTGTGTACATGTGTGTTGGAAAATAACATACTAAATTTCCTGAAGTTTTTTCTAATATTAAAAATCTGCATCTATGTTACCATAGATCAGCGGTTCTCAACCTGTGGGTTATGTTCAATTTAAATACATCCTGCATATCAAATATTTATATTACGATTCATAACAGTAGCAAAATTACAGTTATGAAGTAGCAATGAAAATAATTTTATGGTTGGGGGTCACCACAACATGAGGAACTGTATTAAAGGGTCACAGCGTTAGGAAGGTTGAGAACCACTGCCCTAGATGAACAGTCAGTCAATTCTATTATTTCTATATTGTTGTCTTCTTGAGCAAACAAATTGTCAATTCATTTTGTCTGCTGAGTACATCTATTTTTTTTTTAGTGTTCTTGTGGAAAAGGAAATTGATTTATAGTTTCACTATTTTATAAAAGAAAGCATTTCTGCCGTCAGTTTCAATCTTTTCCGAAATGTGACTGTGTCTTCCCACACTTTCCATGGGATTTTCTTTCCTGAGGAAAAAAAAATTGCTGTTGTTCAGACAACATTTCTTAGATGTTTTTACACTTAGAGTTTGATTTCAGGATATTTATGGAATAATACTCCAGTTTCAGACTGTGGGAGTAGAATTGGCTTGGCCAATCAGAAGGCAGTTTTCTTGAATTATTTGCATCTAGAAACCTACTTTCACAGCAATGCTATCACATTTGTGAAATATATCCTTTGGGGGATGTCTCGGCTTTGGTTAAGAATTCCTTTTACCCATTAGGTGCTAGTGCAATTTGGAGGAGGGATGTTTCACATAAACAAGCAGGACGCACATGGGCAGAGCTGTCAGGAGATTATAAAATATTACCCATCATGTGAATGCACCTAAGCTAGTCAAGGGATGACACTGAATCATTTATGGTGTTGTATTACTTTGCTCATTAATACATTGATTTAGAGGCTTTTTTTCCTCCTTTTTGTGTGTGTGTGTGACTTGACATTAGTACCTACAAAAAAGCGAACATCCGTGATAGTGCTTTTAAAAGCAAAATCCATTTCCCAAAGGTAACTCTTTTTAAAATTGGAAAAAAATGCAACTCGGGCAAAAGATAAAATAATCGAAGGTGGTTGAGTTCTGGCTTTTTTCCTTTCCAGATTCTCAAGCTGAAGAGTTTTTCTGAGCATGCTATCAGATTGGTCCCAATATTTTACAATATTTTTTTACACAGGAAAAAGTTAATAAGTTTCATATTTTGTATTTCACAATGCTATCTGATCATCTTCAACAGGACCAGATGTTAAGTAACAGAACGCAATCAGACTTACAGTTTAAAATGGTTCATATTAAAGGATTCTTTTTAGTGCTCTAAAAAATGTTTTGACTCAGTGACTGACTTCAGAAACAGTGACTATACACACTACTTACTGAAAACCTCTGTATACTACAAATTGCATGGACCAGCTCTAGCCACAACTAACACCTGAAAAACAGACATCATCACTGATATTAATATTGAGTATATAGACTATTTTTAATGGAAGAAAACACTGGAATACAGGTTTAATCTCTGCTAGTTCTGTCCAGGATGGTGAGTGAAACATTTTCAGAGCATTCACATTCAGAAAAATCCATTATACTCACAGAAGAATATATTTCTATGTGTAAAATATCAAGAAGAAAAGCTTATTGTTCTCCTTCCATGTGTAAACAGATTTCTGGACAAGCCCTGTATGTGTGTGTCTACTTACACATAGCCATAAGGGGTTTTCTATAGTGGTTAGTATTATGGCTTTTTGAGAAGTTTGGAAGGGTATGTGACAGTGAGGATTTTGGCATATAGGAGAGAGAAGGTTGATGCATCTCCTTTGCAGGGGTTCTATAAGGGTGGGCTGGACTTTCCTCTATGTCTCTGCAAAAGTTTAAACTTAAACCTGCTTATATTCAGTAAGCTTGGATTTAATAGTTCATCTTTTTAGCAAGCTTAGGTATCTGTTTCTATCTCTGGTAGGTCCAAGTAAGGATACAATAGGCTAAAGCTAAATGCAGCTAAGACTACAGCTGAAGTGGGTAGGCAGGGGTGTGCCGGGGTATTAGAAAGTTCTTCTCCATCAGAAATTTCTCTTTTTTTTTTGTTCTTTACCATTAAGGCCCCCAATTTAGACATTCTAGATAGCCTCCAATTGTGCCTTCGTTGTCAGTGTCATTAGTGAGGAATGTATTTTCCCATATGCTTTTTGTAAGGAGACATTAACTACCTCTGTCACTTGCTCCCTATGTGACTTTGGACAAATCATTTAACTTCGCAGGGCCTTAGTTTCTTCATTTGTAAAATGGTGGGACCAGACTACCTCTAAGATCCCTTCTTGCTCTAAATCTGTGATCTTAGGACCTCTCTAGACCTAATTTTCCTCATTTGTTAAGGGAAGAGGCTGGATTATATGACTTCTAAGGGCCCTTCTGAACATAAAATCTCATGATCTTTTCTCTCTTTCGTTCCGTTATACACTTTGTGACCACTAGACTGAAGGACAATAAAACGGTTCTTTTTTGACTTAGCTTAAAGACCTCTAAGAAGGTCTTTCACTAGGTATTCATTTGCTGTATTTCACTGTGCATTCACTAGGTAGTCATTTACTGATGACTGACTGATAGTTACAGAAAACATTCCATAGTTGAGTTCCAAAGTCTGCACTAGACTCCAATTCACCTTCAAATCAACATAAAACATTAACTTGGCACTACCACAGTATATTCTGAATCCTAAGGATTCAACAACAACAAAAGAAAACAATTTTCCAAACATTTGTTAAATGCCGGCTTTTTGCAAGGCATGTGTTAAGTGCTGGGTAGATAAATACAAAATGTAAAACTAGCTCTAGACTCAAGGGGCTTATGTTGCATGAGGGATAGGGAGGGTACTGCCTTTATACAAATAAATGTAAAGACTATGTGAAGTATAATACAAACTGATCTAATGAGTGAAAGAGTGCCCCATTGACTATGGATTGTCAAAAAAATGTAATGAATATTACTTCATCTTAAGAAATTGTGAATATAAAAAATTCTGAGAAACATGGAAAGAGTCATGCAAATTAAATTGAGCAAAATCAGGGAAATTTTACACACACATACACATATACATATATATGTATATACATATACACATGCGTATATATATATATATTCTAATTCAAAATTGAATGCTCTATAATTGTAAATCCTAAGTTTGGCCTGAAAGAAGAGATGGGAAAATGTACCTCTTTTCTTTTTTTACAAAGGTGAGGGCCCAAGGTTGTAGATAATTATAGAAACTGTCAGGTTATGTAGTGGTTAGTTTTGCAAATCTGCTTTCCTTTGTTTTTTTTTTTGTTCTTTGTTACAAGATGCAAAGCATAGGTCTGCTGATGTCACTCCTCTGCGCAATGAGCTTTAGTGGTTCCCTATCAGCTTCAGGATCAAATATAGCCCTGTGTTTGACATTTAAAGCTCTTCATGACCTGACCCCTTCCTACCTTTCTGATATTCTTACACTTTTTTTCCCCTCCATGCTCTCCAAAATCAAATGCATGGGCCCACTTGCATTTCTCCTTTAACACGACAGTTTCCATATCCAACACAGTATCCCAACTCTGTACCTTTAGCTTGGCTATTTCCCATACTTGTTCTACCCTCTTCCCTTTTCCTCTGGCTCTCTTTGAGACTCAGCTTAAATCCCACCTTCTGCAAGAGATCTTCCCCTTTCAGATTTCCTTCCATCTACTTGTTATACCTTGCATGTTCCTGGCTATTTACACATTGTCTCTACAATCAGAGTCCATGCTTCCTGAGGACAGGGGCTATATTTTTGCCTCTTTTTGTATAAACAGTGCTCAGAACAGTGACTGACTTAGTATTGTTTTTAACAAATTAGTTTCACTCTCAGAATGCATGCATCAATAAATGCATGTTGATTAACAAACATCAATAAGAAATTTAAAGAATAAGTATTTTAAGAATTAATGGAATCGAGAAAAACCTCATGTAGGAGGTCACAAGTACAAACTCTGTAAGGCAAAGATGAGAAGATGGAGTACATCCCAGACCTGAGGGACCATTTGTTCAAAGTCACAGAAGTAGGAGAAGTAGGAGTATATATGATCAAGACTCTGTTGAGGGTATGGCCATATCAATGGACTAAATGTAGAACACGAGACCAGCTCTCAGAAGAGAAACTTGGAAAAACTATGGAAAGAGTCTCTAGATCAGTGGTTCTCAACCTTCCTAATGACGCCACCCTTTAATACTTGTATCTGGGCGTATCTGCATATGGGCGGACCCACTTGGAGACAGATAGAAGAGTGGTGTCTCGGTTCCTAAGACCATAGGAAATATGTGTTTTCTGATGGTCTTAGGTGACCCCTGTGACCCCTGTGAAAGGGTCATTTGACTGCCAAAGGGGTCATGACCCACAGGTTGAGAACCGCTGCTCTATATAGAACTAAAAAAGGAAGGACAGGAGGTAGATGTTACAAACAAAATATTGCAGGTATGTGTAAGTAGACACACATATACAAGGCTTGTTCAGAAATCTGTTTACACATGGAAAGAGAACAATAAGCTTTTCTTCTTGGTATTTTACACATGGAAATATATTCTCCTGTGAGTATAAGGAATTTTTCTGAATGTGAATGCTCTGAATGTGAGTAAAAGAGAGTATAGTAATATGAAATAAGAATGTTGTCTGATACTTTCTAGCTCTTAGAATTGCCATCATGTTGGTTAAGATGAGTTGGTATCCTTTTGTTTTTAGTTCTCCTAAGTTTAACCTTTGGTTAATTAGAAGAGCAGACATAAACAAATGTGCACCTATTTTTAGTATTCTGGAATCTCATTACAAAATTGCCCTCAGTTTTACCTCAGAAATTAAATCATTTTATAATGGGTCTATTGTCTTATGTTTGTAACTATATTGGGCTGGTTATAAAATAGCTCACCTTACACTGTATTTTAGTCTTTAGTGATTATTTTTATATTGAGATTCAAAAGAATTTATGCAGGAATAAAATAAACAAATTTTTAGACATGTATTGCATGTGATCAGAGGCTGTGTGGCATAATAGATAGAATGCCAGGTAGGAAGTCAGAAATACCTGAATTCAAACCTTATG
This sequence comes from Pseudochirops cupreus, assembly GCA_028627135.1. Classification (NCBI taxonomy): domain Eukaryota; kingdom Metazoa; phylum Chordata; class Mammalia; order Diprotodontia; family Pseudocheiridae; genus Pseudochirops; species Pseudochirops cupreus. The sequence continues at coordinate 11,834 of JAQQSU010004577.1, forward strand.
CTTTGTGAATGACCCTTGGTGACCCATGTAAGTGCCTCGGGCAACTTGCTGAGACTTATCTACCAAGTCTCAGGTAAGTTGATATCTACTTTGGTGGAAAGATTGCCACACATTGAGCACATAGCAAACCCTTTCAGTATTATATATGATCAAGACTCTGCTGAAGGTGTGGCTGTATCAATGGGCTAAATGTAGAACATGAGACCAACTCTCAGAAAAGAAACTTGGAAGAAGTATGGAAAGAATCTCTAGATAGAACTAACAAGCAAGGACAGGAGGTGGATGTTACAAACAAGATATTGAAGGTATACCTACATCGTGTAATAATTATTTATTTTAATAGTTTTGAGAGCCTTACCTAAGCCTTTCAAAGTGTTTTACAGATTAGTTTCACTCCTGCAATGACCAGTGAGAGTAATAGATAGAAAGCATTATTTTCTCTGTTTAATAGGTGGGTCAGCTGAGCACCTACCTAGAGCATTAGGTAATTTGCTCCTGTCCCTGGCTGACACTTTTCATTGTGAGGATGAGACTGGGTAGAGGAGAGAAACCCACTTCCCATCAATGATTCAGAAAACATATTGCCTCCCAAAACATTCCCAAAGAAGGGGAGAAATTGTGTTTTCACTCTCCCAGCTGGCAAACAGCATGAACACTGCTACATTTGCTATGGATTTGGAATGTGGTGTTACCAGCCTCTGGGCTTGCTATCTTTATTGTGTGATCTTGTCAGTACTGATGTGTGCATGTGTGTGGAGTGGGGAATAGAGGGTGTATGTGGGAGGGTAGAGGGTATATGTGGTAATTAGAGATTATTGCCAGTGATGTTGCCTGGGGGAATCACAACATTATTTTATGTGGCTCAGAAATAAATAAAACACCCATCAGTTCCTTGTGATTAAGTTCTTGGATTTCTTTTTATTTTTCTGATAAGGCCATCAGGGTCACATAGTGTGTGTCAAATGTCTGAGGCTGGATTTGAACTCAAATCCTCCTGACTCTAGGGCCAGGACTCTATCCACTATGCCTCCTAGCTGCCCCTGTGCTAAGTTCTTGGAAACCAAAGTTGAATGGGCCTTTAGGACCTGCACAGCTTTTCCTATTAGAATTATGAACAAAAAAAACTGGAATTTTAAGAGGTAAAAAATAAACCATGAAACATTAAGAATATTTTAAAACATCTATATTATTTTTGGCATGTTTGTAAAGGAGCTTTACCACAAATTATAATTAAAACAAAGATTATAGGAAACTTAAGTCTTCTTTTTCCTTTATTATTTTTCTTCCCTCTCTTTTTCCCTTCCTCTTGTATCTATTCACACCAATGCTCCTTCCTACCTATGAGGTATGAAGCTTCATTCCAATATTAAATAACCCCAGCAGACAAAGGAAAATTGGATAAAGGTGATGACAACGATTCTCTGCACCGACAACCTTAGCAATCTCTTGTAAGGTTGTGGGGGAAGGGCTGCAGAGAAAGGAAGCATGGGGGTTGTAGCAATTGATAAGAATTAAGAGAGACTGAACCATCCCTGAGAGACTGTTTGAATGTCCAGAGAAGTCCTCCTGATTTTTACTTCCTTGCTTTAGGAAAAGGGTTAAAGAAAAAGGGACCTCGTCTATTGATAAATATTCTAGAGGTGGTTTTCTAAGAAGAGCACTGCAGTCTCTAGATGGCAGTGTCTTAGGCAACTTTGAGCCTATATCATTCAAACTAATTCAGCAAATACTGATTAAGCACCTAATATGGGCAGAGTATTGTACTTAGCACCATATAGCCAGTGCCTAATAAATGCTTGTTTACTGACTGACTAGGTCCTGAGAGTCATAGAAAACTAAAGTCATGGTCTCTGTCCAAAGGAAGCTCAGAGTCTAGCTAAATTTCTGTGGTTAAGTGGAAAGAGTTCTGGATTTGAGGTCAGAGAACTTGGGTTTGAAGCCAGACTCCATCCGATTGACATTGGAAAAGTCACCATGCCTTTGTGACCTTCAGTTTCCTCATCTGAACATGAGAGAGTAAGATTATAAGTGTCTTCAACTCCAAATTCTATGAATATGTATATATGTATATATATATATATACATATATGTATATATATATAAAAACCTATATGTACATAAACATATATGTGTGTGTGTGTGTGTGTGTGTATATATATATATATATATATATATATATATATATATATATATATATATATATATATAT
>JAQQSU010004579.1:0-14041 GCA_028627135.1 Pseudochirops cupreus
CTATTTTTTAGGGTGTTGATTTCTTCAGTCATACTGCTGACTCTCTTTTCATGATTTTCCTGCAACGTTCTCATTTCTCTTCCCAATTTTTCTTCCACTTCCCTTATTTGGTTTTGAAAATCTTTCTTCAGCTCATCTCTAGCTTTAAGGCATTCTTCATGTTTATTGGAGGCCCCTGGTGGGTGCGCTCTGCCTGCACTGTCCTCCTCCCTCTCTCTCCCATGATCTTTTTTTTCCCCAAAGAAGGAATCTAGGGTTTGGTTGCTGTTCTTACTTTGCTTCTTATGCTTATTCTTTCTCATGGTTGTTCAGACAGTGATTTTTTTTTAATCTCTGTGGGGCTCTGCTTCCAGGAGGGAAAGCTCTATCTCAAATCGCTGGGGTCCTCCTGGCTGCCATAGCTCTCAGGAACATGCTGGGACTCTTCCAATTTACTTCCAGCTGACTGGATAACAAAGACTCCAAGATGGAGGCCCAAGACGGCGATTCGGATCCAGGCTGCTCAACGCGAGAGCACTGGCCTGAGCACAATCACTAAGTCCCCCTGCTGTCTGCAGGCCATGGGCGGGAAGCTACAATGCGTAGGCGGGTGCAAAACGTCTTCCTTTTGCTTTTCCGCTCTGGAGGCCTTTTGGCCGGACCGCTTATCTTCCCCTTTCGCAATTTCCACTGAGCTAGTTCTGAACGCTGCTCACAGCTGCCGCTAATCCGCTCACCAGAGAGGCTCCTCTGCTCCTCCCATGCAGCCACCCCCAGGGCACAGCCATGGCTTCAGGGCAGGCTGGTTTTGGTTCACCGTGCTGATATAGTTCCTCGTAGCCAAGCTGACTTTAATGGGAAGTATCTTTGTGTGTGTTTTGGAGTTCTAGGATTGGTTTAGAGTCCTGTTTTATGGGTATTTTGGGGTGACTATGTGAGAGCTGTGATATGTTACCGCTACTATGCCTCCATCTTGGCTCTGCCCCCCAAGACAAACGCCTTGTAAAAACCTTAAGTACAACTGAGTCCAAAGTAGGGAGAAACTATTGTTAACTAAAGTTGTAAGTGTTATGAGATTTGAGTTATCTCTTTAAGAAAAAATGGTATTTCTTAAAGTGGAAAGGAGAGAAGAGGAGATCCTGAGTGCTCTCTAATAGAATATGTTTATCAATGCCCTTATTGATATGACATTTTCTTGCCATGTATCCAATAAATCTTAAAATATATGAGACTAGAATTTTAAGAAAATTCTTTAGCTCAGTAATGGAGACTAAAGGGCAGTTCTTTACATCTGCCAAGCAGGGAACATTTTATAACCCTGAGGGTACAATTTTGACCAGAGGTCAAAAATGCTAATGGACTCGTTCTCTAAGAAATCTTGTGACTTATCATAGATAGAACAGCCTGGAAAGTTTCCCAGAAGAGTCTCTGAGCGATCACACAAAATTATCTGTTGCAGTTAAAGGGGGGGGGGGTGCAGAGATGTATATTTTAAATTCTGCTAAATTTAGAATTAATTGAATGGAGCAGGGAATTAGCCCATGGCAATAGGTAGTATTCATGCTAAGATGCTAACTGAAGAAGAAAACTAGTTGAAGTCCAAGATGAAGGATGTAATGATGCTAAACCCTGAGTACCATGTATATCTAATAATGGTTTAGAAACAAACTAACCTTAAGATCTCTGATGATCTTCTAGATTTGAAGTAGTTGTAGAATACACAGGCAAACTATGGTATGAACAATATGATAAGTTTTTGCAAACATTCCAATAAAAATGTGAACATTAGTTATCAATAATCCATAATTTAAATAAATATACAAAAGGATGACCATTTAATACCTTTGTTAATATGAAGACAGCTCAATTGCAATGTGAAAATGACAACTTCAAAAATAAAAATGAAATAATATAATGTCCTACCCAAATTAGGGTTAAATAGTTTGGGTATGTCTGGGTGAAAAAAAGAAGGAATATGTAAATATTTCCCCCTGAGATTTATCTAAATATATGTGTGTATGTGTATATACATGCATATGTATATCATCCATATTATATATATTACATTTTTATATATGCATATATATACATAAATTTATATACATATACACATTATGTACATATTTATTCTAGTGTATGTGTATATTTGTGTGTATGTGTATATACATACATAAGCATGCATAGACATCTGTATAACACACCTTTAACTTATTCTTATGCTCACCTACACACACATATATTAAAAAAATCTTAAAGAACTTCGAGACTGTTTTACTTTTTCTTGCTTTTTTTTTTCTCTTTTGAATAGGAATACATATTTTCTCTCTGCACAGATTGAAAATATAGGAAATACCTTTGTAAGTGTAGACACATCTTCAATCTTGTAAAATATGCTTTTATGGTGACATGAGAATGAATGTTGTTGAAGTGTGAAACTTGCACACTAAAGAAAAATAATAACCATTGGTTGATCTTTCAGCTACCTCAACATGATGACTATTGCTTTAAGAAGTCGACAATTATTTTTGTTTTGAGAGACTATTTTATCATTATATGTACATACACATACACATACCTATATGCATGTACATACAGAGATACATGTGTGCATACATATATATATATATTTATATATATATATACATATACACATACATACATAGAGACAGAGACAGAGATATATAGAGAGAGACAGAGAGAGAGAGAGACAGAGAGAGAGAAGAAAGGGAACACAAATGTGGTGACAGTTAAGCAACCTATCTGCAGGACTTTTTTATTTCTCCAGAATGACGGAATTCCTATGGTCATCTTTCAAATGAGCTTGAGAGTACATTAAAAATAATATGTTGTTATAAAGACAGAGTGTGCTTAGCTGTTAGGAATAGTAAGGAGCCTGAATATTATGCTGCTGCCATTGTTATTTCTACCTGTCTGGGAAACTATTATTTTCTGTCAAAATGGCTCAAGCAACCTACAGAATAGTCCTTACTTTACTTTTAGACCTTTGAAATAACAAGTTAAAACTGTCTTTTCAGGAAATCTTAGATTCCATAATGTCCTTGGAAATACTAATGGAATGCAATCTGGTTTTGCTTGAACCTGCTGGTGTACTTTGCTGCCTTCATTTAAACCTTTTCCCGTGCTGAGCTTTGCTGTTCTACATTCTCGTTCTCTTCAGACTACTCTTGTCTAAAAGATAGAGGCCCTCCCTTCTTTCTCTTTTGATTTCATTTCCATTGTATGTCAACACAAACAATGATCTGACAATGCATTGCTACCTGTTATGCTGGTTCAAGAACTTGTCTTCTCTGAATTAGTATTGATTTTACAATGGAATGCATTGTTAGCTGAAGAAACCCTTTAGTTTAACATATAGCTAGCTGTGTTCAGCAGGAGAAGTGTCTACTAAAATGTTGCTATACAAATTTAAGAAACTAAAATAATTGCTGTAGGTGACTCGAGACTTTAAAGATCTAGTGGGTTGCCTTTTTTTTTTTGCCATCCTACATTGGATAATGAAAGTGTGCCTAGGAATATGTTCACATGCTTTAAATGGTTTAATACAGTTGTTATCCATGACACTTTTTTTGCTTCAATTTCTAATAGACTGTAAGTAACCAAAGGGAAACTGGGGTGTTTTCATGTATAAATTCTCAGGGCTAACATGTCACTCATGGAATAATAATCTGGAGTGGATGACAGTTCTCACACCAGCTGCTTGACATCTGAACATGTGCCAGTGCCCTAGGAAATGTCACACCATCAGATACAGACTCTGAGTGTGTGACTAGCAAAAATGTAACTCATAGAGGCTAACACCGTAGGCCATGGCTAACTCCCCAGGCCACATCATCCCACAAGCTTGAAGGCAGGGTTGAGCTGTCAGTTTAATAAAGAATAGCCACTTTGTTTTGATCAGCATTGTCAGGGCTTATTTCAAAAAGGAATTCTGATGCTTTCTCACAGTCTAGCCCAGCCAAAGTCAATTGGTACAATTTCAAGGTGAATTTATTCATTCTTTTTAAAGTTCTGTGTGCGAATATATCAAGACAGTTGAATAAATTGAAATAAATAGACTTGGAGTTACATGTTCTTCAGGTAATTGAAATAGTTTCCCCCCAATATGTTTATAGTAATAATGCTATCTTTATGGAGCCTAGTCTAGCTACAGAAAGGAAAGCATAGAATTACCATTTTGATAACATATTTGGAAAATGCAATTGGGACTAATATGTTGATAAGGACACTGAAAGTTGTTCATGCTTTTAACTATACAGAGGTAAAGTAAAGCAGACTTTTGCCACTAGATAATGATGCATGATTAGGTTGCAATTGATATGCAAATTTCCCCCCAGATTTGGTATTTTCAAAATAGTAGAGCCAAAACATTTTCTTTATTTGGTCATCAGCGAATCTGTGTAGATTTAGATAGATTTTTAAATAGGGTATCTTTGTAACTGACTCCATTCTTAAAATCAGAAAATGGTAGCTCATTCTGATTATTATTGTTATAGATAGATTCAGTTCCCTTCAGAATGTACACCTTTGAATTTCTTTGACTTTCCATAGGTTATATAGTTATTCAAAGATATAGCTTCGGGTCTCAGTATTTATTTATTTATGAATGAGTCACACAAGATAAAATGATAATCCGAAGTCAAAAAGGGTTACTGTAAGGAAAACCTCCTTACCTTACCAGAAAAAGAACAATATTTTCATATTCTCTCTCTCTCTCTCTCTCTCTCTCTCTCTCTCTCTCTCTCTCTCTCTCTCTTTCTCTCATATACACACACACACATACATACATACATACATACACACACATATATAATAGATACATATATAAGTTTCTATCTATAAATAGCTATATCTATCTATAAATCTATAAATATACATCTATCTATCTATCTATCTATCTATCTATCTATCTATCTACCTATCTATTTATCTATCTATCGAGCAAACCTATAGCACGCCTATTTGGATAGCATTTCGAAAAAAAACAAACAAACCAGAAAATACCTTATCTTGAAAGGCTTGTGCTCTTAAAAATACAAGTAAGCTTTGGGAAATGGAGAAAAATAAGATTTGAAAGAAAGGGGGTAGGGAGAGGGAGATACTTTGATTTGAAAATGAAAAGCACCTCAGACTGATTGGTGTTTGCTAACAGAAAAGTCAGATAATTGAGCTATAATGTTAGAAGGGGCTTAGGGAACAACGTAGTCCAATGCTAGTCCTTTAAAAACTAAAAGCATTATCTATTTCTTTTTCTCACTGACAATTGATCTATAGAAGTGATCAAAATGATCAGCTAAAAATATCCCTTCTTTTCCTTTATTTTGCTCTTGACAAAACAAACAAACAAACACTTCACTGTTAAAGAAAACTGAAGCTTTCTCTCCTCTCCATTAGTATTCAGCTTGCCTCTGACATGTGTATGACCCAGGAGCAAATAAATATTCCTTAGTAACAATAACATTGTTATTGTACAAAATGCAGGCAATAATTATCTAAAGAACAGCCAAGTGAAAAGATTGTATGACTTGGGGACTTTAAATATCAAAAGTATCCTTTCGCCTGTGCTGGATTTTTTTTTTAATATACAGCCAAATTATTATTGACTAAAAGATGCCTCTTCATACCAATTCCAAGATAACCTTTGTTAGTTACTTAGAGATCTTAGATCCCATCCCTCCAAAATGTACTATCCATATCAGCACCTTTTTTTTGAAAAGAACAAAGGTTGTATCAAATACCACTTGGAGGTATTTAGGAGGTATTTAGGAGACCTTAGAACTTCTAGAACCATACTCTTGGCATGGAGCCTTTCCTAGAACTTTAGTGGAGTTTCTCAATATTAATGTTCCTATTGTTATATTTAGTTATTAAATTAACTTAAATTATTATTTAATATTATATTACTAAATTTTAATCACTTTTGAAGGTTTTTTTTAAACTTTATTGTTTTCTTCATGTGAATTTATAATGACATGATAGAACTCTGAACTGGAAGTATGGTTGTGATGGTGTATGTCTAGCTTTCTTACCAAATGTTTGAAAAAGCTTAGTAAATGAAGGGATTAGATGAGATCAGTAGTAAAAAAACATTGTGAATCTTTTCATCAAAATTTTAAAAAAATGAATCCAGACATATGTCATATTTAGACAAACATATTACATGCTATTAATTCTGGATAACATAGTAATATGCATTCTTGATGTGAAATCAGGAAGGCTTGAGTCAGGAGAGGTGTCAGGACCATGAAGGAAGGCACAGCAGCTATCATGTAGCAGTGGACTGTAATGGGAACTTGGATCTAGAATGTACAAGGGATTATCATGTTGTTGTTGTTGTTGTTTTCCAGGTGCAATGTTAATATTGATTTGATAATTTGTGCCTAAAGAAAAAGTGAAACATAGGCAGAGGCAGGGTTGATAGCAATATGCAGGTTTGCTGAGCCCAGGGCAAGTCCCAAAGTGAGTGCATTTACTTTGTATGTATTGTTTATATATGTCTGTGTATTGTGTGTTTTCTACATGCATATGTGTGTTGTATGTGTATATAAGTGTATGCTGTACTGGGACTTGGGGAGAGAGATTATGGAATTTCAAACATAGAGCCTATAACCCTTCATTTATCATTCTGCCATACTTCTGTGGACTATATCTTTTTCTCTTTCTGGAACCTCATTATCCAGCAAGACAATATAAACTCTGAAATTAATACTTCATCATTACCTCCTGCCCCAGGGCATCTCCTTTCCTCTGACTAAAGATACCAGTTACCCCAGTCCCTAGTTTAGCACTTTTTTCATGTGTTTTCTACCATTAGATTCTGAGGTCCTTGAGAGCAAAGACTGCCTTTTGTCATTGTGTGTATCCCCAATGCTTAACACTGTATCTGAGACAGAGTATGTACTTTCTAAATCTTTGGGGAATGACTGAAATAAAACCCAATATGCATTATTCAAAAATATATGTAATCTTGAAATATTCAAAAGTTTCTCATATGGATGATTGATTAGGCTATTCTGTGTGGTGTAGAGGACAGAACTTGGGTCAATGGTTAGAGTAAATTACATTTTAGCTTGGCCTAAAAAAAATACTTCCTTATAATCAGAACTGTTTAAATGTAGAATAGCACTAACTCGGAAGAAGTTAGTGACTTCCTCCTCACTGTAGATTTTCAAACAGAGCATGGATTTTCACTAGTTGGCAATATTGTAGATGGGTAGAAAATGGACTATGTGATAATTGAGGTCACTTCCAAAAGTGTAAATTTCTATAATGTTTTATTAAATTCGTTTCTTACAATTGGTACTTGCTTATCTTTTTTTTCTTCTTTTCTATTTAAAAATATTGTAAAGCCAAGCATGCACAGCTTTCCAGAGGACTACCGCTGTGAACAGCTTTCAAGGTTCTGATTACATAGTATAGTGAACACTCTATTTATTCAATAACATATCAGAGCAAAACATTCACAGTTAATCAAATTACAGCATTCATAATGTTACAACATATAACTAAAATGCCCACATAGTTTTCAACAGAGTGGTCACAAAGTTTTGAATGAAGTACATTCATTTAGTCACTCAATCATCATATAACTCAATCATTCAATCATCCTTAAGGAGGCTTGCCTCCTTAAAGGACACAAAGTAAAATGGTCAAAGTTCTCCACTCATGGGGCACACTAAGTTAAAGATCAGTCACTATTCATTCATCATTCACTATTATATCATCAGGAAATATACAGGCCATCCACCCCTCCATCACAAGTAAATCTAAATCTTCTCAGTCAGTATATAGTATCCAAGTAATGTTTTCTTTCAGCTTAACTCAGAGTAGGCTTTCAGATTCTCTGGACCCTCTTCCATGGTCCCAGCTCCTACTTGGATTCACCAAACTGTCACCTGGGTTCAAAGGCAGATAGCTCCTGGCTCCTTGTCCAGCTTTCCGTGCAGTTCTTGTTCTACACTGAAGCTCACAGGGTCCAGTCCACCTTAAATGCTTCACAGTCTCTATTCTTGGAAATTCAAAGCTTAATAAAGCCACAAACAGACAAAGTACTGACACCACAGTCATGCTTCCTCTGGCGGCTCTGGCTGGCCCTCAGAAATCCTTAGCAGCTCCTCACCAGCTCCTGCTGGCCACCAAAAGCTCTATTTAAAATCACTTTATTCTGGGAGGTTAGGTTGCACAGTGAATAGAGCACCAGCCCTGGAGTTAGGAGGACCTGAATTCAAATCTGGTCTCAGACATTTTACATTTTCTAGCTGTGTGACTTGGGCAAGTCACTTAACCCCCATTGCCCTGCCTCCCCTCCTCCAAAAAAACAAAAACAAAAACAAAACCCACTTTATTCAGCCTCCACATGGCTGGCTCCAAGAAATTCTGACCTTCCCAAATAGGGTTTTTCCTTATATATACTATTTTCTGACTTGTTCAGCCCCTTCCTATCACTTCAGCAACAGGGGTTCCCTGTTCAGCTCCTTCCTGTTATTTCAGCAACAGGAGATCATACCTTCTGTTTCTTTAACAGAGGCTTAATTTGAAACTAGGTGCTAAGTACCTCCTTCCTTAGCAATACTTCAAATTTCATTACTATTACAAATATGTGTTCACAAGATCTAGCCTGACCATATCTACAAAATCCTCCTTTGCTTTTTATAAGCTAGGAGAGCAGAGATACTCTTATTTCTGTTTCACCAATTACTTCTTCCTTTCTGGTCAGAGTTATGTTTAGAATTATGGTTGCCCTAGTTGCTTCTTCAACATTCTAAGACAGAAATGATAAACTCAGGCTCTCTAAGGTATATGTTGAATTCTTCATGCTATCCTTGATAAGCTAAAAGTGTTCTGAGTAAGATTTTAAGTTTATTCAATATATTTAGGCAATAATAAAAGCAAGCATTATCAAACTGACAAGCTGAAAAGATGTATTAGATTCCAGTCCATATAATATTTGATCATGGAAATATTAATTGAATTTCGTATTTATTTAGGATGTGTACTCCTACTTATTTTCCAATATATTTCAGACAGAGTATATATTAAATACAGTATAATATGAAATATTTAGAGAAGAATGTGAACAGAGTACATTTAAAGTAAGCAAAAGGAATGGATGCTTTCAAGAACTAGATCTCTCTATGTTCTGACCCTTAGGCAATAAATTTGACTCTACATTTTCTGGCAATGAAAAAAAAAATGAATTCTTTTAGATAATGAAATGCCCACCAATTCTTATATAGGTAAAGCACCTTTTTTCAACTTAAACTCACAGATTTTATACCCAGTTCTATCTTTTCTCAAGTTTTTTTTTAAATAGGCTGCATTCTGTTTATCCAATCTTATTCTCCTTTATTTCCCCTTGTCATTCTTTCATTCACTCACTGCCCTTATGATTCCCTAATGTATGTACTATACTTAGCTGATATTTATCTTGCTCTCCTTGCCTATAGTGCCTTCATTTCTCAACTCCCACAAAACTAAAAAAAAAAAAAACCAAAAAACCACTATCTATCTATCTATCTATCTATCTATCTATCTATCTATCTATAATTTAAGGTCCATAAGGCCATCCTCTTTTAGTAAGTCTTTCCTAAGTCCTTTAAACAATAAACATTTAATGGTTCCCTTAGAATTCCTGTAAAAAGGTCTCTAGGACAGTCAGAATATTTAAGACGATGAACCATGAAGAACATTTTGAGGAAAACAGAGTTTTTTTCATTAAGATCTAGGGGAGAAGGAGAGATCCAAATTTGCTGTCTTTACCTCCTAGAAAGATTGTCATGGGAATAAGAATACTAATTTGACTTTGTATCAGAAGGCAAAACTAGGAGCAAACTGAAATACATGTTTGGAAAATTTATTGCAATTAGAGCTTTCAAAAAATGGAATGGATTGCCTCATAAGGTAAGAGGTTTCCCTGACACTGGGAGTTATCATGGGGGAGCATGGATGGTCAATTCCCAAAACTATTGCAAAGGACATTTATATTTCAAGTGTGGGTTGCATTAAGCAGCATCTCAAGTATCATGTAAATCTTAGATTCACTGAAACACGATAGAGTAATGAAAAGTCAGCAATATGTTCTTGTCCATTGGGGTGTTTTGAAAAATTTAGAGTTTTATAAAGATTATCCCAGCTTTGCCTTTATAGGATGATTAATAAGGAAGGATACTACATCAAAGGGACTTGAGTCAGCAAACATTAAGCAACTAAGTTTTAGACAAAGGAATTCTGAATCTTCTAGATCTCTTTGATTGCCCTCTTATCTATAGTTCTAACCCACTTAGAATAGATAGTCTTAAATTTAACAGCACCATACTTTCTCATCTTTTATTTGCTTCTTCAAATTAGAATACAAATTCTATGAAAACAGAGACTATCTTACTCCATTGGATGATGCCTAGCACTTGGCAGGATTTTGGAATCATTGGATTTGTAGCTGGAAAATAGTTTTGAAATATTTTGGCTGTCTTCCTCATTTTAGGGATAAGGAAATTGAACCAAGAAAAATTAAATAACTTGCCTAAGAACAGATAGGTAATAAGTTGTGGAGCTGGTATTTGAAACTAAATCTCATTCCAAATAAAGTGGTCTTTCTATTATATAATGCTGGCTCTCTCACACTTGATTGATTGCATTATAAATTAATGTTACTTATTATATGAGTGGGGAATTGCTACAACAGTTCATAGCATAATTCATAACTTAAAGATGAGAAAAATGAACTGGTCTTTTGTAACAAAACGGGCAAGCTGGAAAATACAGACTAAAAGTTCCTAGAGTAATGAAATATTTTAAAGTACTTCTAAACATTCTGTGTATGACAAATTTCATCCCAAAGCAAACTTTCGTGATGACTTATATAACCCTTGAAATCAGGAGTTTAAAATGGAAATATTGATGCAACCTTAAATACATTAGAGTGAACTGTGCTGCTCTGATAAGAGGAAAATGTATGTTTGACTTTGGAAGATTCATCATCTTTCCAAATCATGATTAGTTGGTGGCAGGACAATATAACATTGAATTGTATGCAAAGATAACCAAGATTTGGAATATGAATCTTTTGCCACTGCAAGAGATGGAGATGACAGTTGTAATCTCTTCCAATTCATAATTTACTGAGTTTGAGGCAGGTTGGGAGTGATTGATAGTCTCTAGGTAGAGTTTTAGTGATTTGAAAATCATTTTATTATATTACACAAATGGGAAACCTAAAAGTTTTAGTCAGACCTTATCTATAACTTATACAGCTTTTGGAAATAGGACCTACCTCTGGAAACTAAGATGTGTATGTTTTTTCCAAATCATTTTAGACTGTTTTGTATACCATCTACTCTACAATGAGAGCTATACACTAAAAACAAACAAAACAAAAACAAAACAAAAATCCCACAACTATGGCACCCCTAGAGATCAAATCTCTAATAATGTGATGGGAATGGGATCCTAGTCCTGTTTTAATAAAAGCCACTATCTCCTTTGTTGTTTCTAGTGCTATCTACTGTACATCCATGCGTTGAACAAAGGAACACAAGAAAATACATGTGCATGAGTGCAGAAGTTTATGTTTATAGTTATACAAAATAAAATTTATAAAATAATATTATTAGAAATGAGTACCAGCTGCACCCATTTGAAATGATGAAGAACAGGAATAGTTTGGTTTTTAATTTCTGCCACTGATCAGAACACTCAGTAATGCCTTGGCTATACCCCTCATCTTGCCATTCTTCTCTTATAACCTATAAAATAAAAAATCCGTCTATGGTTACTGTTCAGACTGCTACATCTGGTCCTATTTTTAGTAGTGCTGCCATCAGCATCTTCCCAGGCCTACTACTAGAGGCCATCTTTATTTCTATTTCTTGGCTAGCAAAATGAAATAAAATATCAATCTCATGTTTAGTAAGGTTCTAAATTACTTTCCCCTGTTATGTCTACATCTTGCCTTCACACTCCAGTCATAGGCTTGCTTAGGAGGCTGGCCATCACCAGCCCTCCAGAGTTTACAGAGGCAGCACCCTCTCTCTCTTTCTCTGCATATATATATAACATATACATATGTGTATATATATATATATATATATATATATATATATATATGTATGTGTGTATATACATATGTGTATGTCTATACATATATATATATGTGTGTATGTATACACACATATATGTAACAACAGGAAGGAAAGAGATGGAATATCTTATTTGGGGCCTTTTATTCTGACTCAGCAGCCAAGTGAAAATCATTTTCTTCAACAAACAGAAGATGCATGGCAAATTATTAATTAATATTTTATGCTCTGAAATGGTGAACCCCCCCCCCAGTCCATTTTACCTCATCATAAACTTCCCAAAACAAGATAATCAAATACACAAATGAACATGCTCCAAGAAATATGTCCTTATTGGCCAGTCTTGCTGTTTAACTTACACCTTCCTAACTATCCTCATTTAAAATTGTTGTAGTCTGGGACTAGAAACTTTAGCAGTAGCAATTAGAGAAGAAAAAGAAATCAACGGAATCAAATTAGGCAAAGAAGAGACTAAGCTATCACTCTTTGCAGACGATATGATGATATACTTGGAGAATCCCGGAGAATCAAGTATAAAACTTCTTGAGACAATAAATAAATTTAGCAAAGTTGCAGGATATAAAATAAACCCACATAAATCCTCAGCATTCCTATATATAGCCAACAAAGTCCAACAGCAAGACATTGTAAGAGAAACCCCATTTAAAGGTACTGTAGACATTATAAAATATTTGGGAATCTACCTGCCAAAACAAACCCAGTACCTTTATGAACACAACTACAAAACACTTTTCACACAAATAAAGACAGATCTAACCAAATGGAAAAACATCAATTGCTCATGGCTGGGTCGAGCTAATATAACAAAAATGACAATTTTAGCTAAATTAAATTATGTATTTAGCACCATACCAATCAATGTACCCAAAAATTACTTTATAGAACTAGAAAAAAGAGTAACAAAATTCATTTGGAAGAACAAAAAGTCCAAAATATAAAGGCAATTGATTAAAAGAAGTGCTAGGGAAGGAGGCTTAGCCTTACCAGATTTTAATCTGTATTATAAAGCAGCAGTCATCAAAACTGCTTGGTACTGGCTAAAGGATAGAGTAGTGGATCAATGGAATAGATTGGGTACAAAAGACTCAATAATCAATGATCATAATAATATACTGTTTGATAAGCCCAAAAACCCCAATTTCTGGGATAAGAACTCACTATTTGACAGAAACTTCTGGGAAAATTGGAACATAGTATGGCAGAAACTGGGCATAGACCATCATCTAACGCCATACACCAAAGTCAAGTCTAAATGGGTGCATGATCTATGTATAAAGGCTGATGCTGTAAGTAATCTGGGGAAGCAAGGAATAGTTTACTTGTCAGATTTATGGAATAGGAAGGACTTTATGACCAAAGAAGAATTGGAGAGCATTCTAAAATTCAAAATGGATAACCTTGATTACATTAAATTGAAAATTTTCTGTACAAACAAAGGCAATGTAACCAAGATTAAGAGGGAATTGGGAAACTGGGAAAGAATATTTACAACCAATGTCTCTGATAAAGGCCTCATTTCCAAAATTGACAGGGAATTAAGTAAAATTTATGAGAATACAAGTCATTCCCCAATTGATAAATGGCCAAAGGATATGAAGAGGCAATTTTCTGAGGCAGAAATTAAAGATATCTTTAAGCATATGGAAAAATGGTCTAAATCACTATTGATTCAAGAAATGCAAATCAAAACAACTTTGAGGTACCACATCTCACCAGTCAGATTGGCTAAGATGATAAAACAGGAAAATGACAAATGCTGGAGAGGATGTGGAAAAATTGGAACACTAATGCATTGTTGGTGGAGTTGTGAATTGATACAACCATTCTGGAGAGCAATCTGGAACTATGCCCAAAAGGCTATAAATAATTGCATACCCTTTGACCCAGCAATCTGTTGGGATTATATCCCAAAGAGATCACAGAAGTGGGAAAAGGACCCATATGTACAA
>JAQQSU010000458.1:0-23268 GCA_028627135.1 Pseudochirops cupreus
TTACATTTTATAATGCTCTCTAACACTTCTTTGGTCATAAAGTCTTCCCTACTCCATAAATCTGACAGGTAGACTATTCCTTGCTTCCCCCGATTATTTACAGTATCAGCCTTTATACCTAGGTTGTGTACCCATTTGGACTTGATTTTGGTGTATAGCATTAGATGATGGTCTATGCCCAGTTTCTGCCATACTATATCCCAATTTTCCCAGCAGTTTTTGTCAAATAATGAGTTCTTATCCCAAAAACTGGGGTCTTTGGGCTTATCAAACAGTATATTACTATAATCATTGATTGCTGAGTCATTTGTCAGAGGATGTTTCAAGGCAGGACTTCAACCTAGGTGTTTTTGTGGTTTTCTAACCATTAGACCAGCGGTTCTCAACCTGTGGGTTGCGACCCCTTTGGGGGTCAAACAACCCTTTCACAGGGGTTGCTTAAGACCAGCGGAAAACACATATTTCTGATGGTCTTAGGAAACGAGACACTGCTCCTCTATCTGTCTCCAGGTGGGTCCACCCACATGCAGATACA
The DNA here is from genome assembly GCA_028627135.1 of Pseudochirops cupreus. NCBI lineage: Eukaryota > Metazoa > Chordata > Mammalia > Diprotodontia > Pseudocheiridae > Pseudochirops > Pseudochirops cupreus. Next base: position 536 of record JAQQSU010000458.1, read on the forward strand.
CCCACATTGAGAACCACTGCACTAGACCATATTACCTCTTATGAGAGTACTGTATTCTTGCCTCTTTGAACAGTAGTGCTATAAGCAAGTTCTTTGAAAGTTGTATTTAACACACCTCATTCCTCTTGACTTCTAAAACATTTGACACTGTTGACCACTATTTCTTTCCTGGCTACTGTTTCCTACCTTAAGTTTTTCTGACTCTGATCCTCCTACTTATCTGAGAAATTGATTACTCCCCAGTCTTTGTTGGATCATTATCCATGTCCTACTCTCTTACTTTGGGGGAAATCCCAAAGTTCTGTCCTAGGTTCTTCTCTCTACACTATCTTGCTTTGTGAACTCATTAGCTGCTTACATCTCTATATGGCTACTATCTTTCTGCAGATAGACTTTCATGTAAATATATATGTGTATATATATATATATATGTATAGATATATATGTATGTATTATATGTGTGTGTATATGTGTATGTATTATATGTGTATGTATACGTGTGTGAATATGTGTGTGTGTGTCTGTATATATAATATATATATTTTATATATATATATATATACATATATATACACACACACACACATACATATTTATTCATTCATTCATTCAGCTGCACTCTCTTTCTTTACCTCCATATCACTAGCTACCTATACGATATTTTAAATAGGATGTCTCCTTAAGATCTCAAACTGTCCAAAAAATAACTCATTAACTTTTCCCCGAAGGTTACCCAGCCTCGGTACTACTATCTTCTAGTCACCCAGGTTCACAAAAAATCCATGTCATCCTTAGTTCCTCACTTTCCCTCGCCCCACATGTAGTTAGTTGCCAAGTCTAATAAGTTCTCTTTCCACAGTATTTGTCACATACATCCCTCTTTTCCATTCATACAGATACCACTCTAGTTTAGGCTCTCATGATCTGGGCTATAGCCGTATCCTTCTAATTTGTTTCCCTACATCTAACCTGGATATATGGAGTGAGTTAGTGCATGGAGTCCAGCATTGCAACAAGGTTGTGAGCCTAGGTGACTGGGAAAATTGTGAATGAGGGATGATTTGAGGGAAAAGATAATGGTTTTTGTTTTGGATATGTTGATTTTCTGCTGCCTACATCCAAGAGGCCTTTGGAGATGTATTACTATACCTCAGAAGAGATTAGGATTAGATCTATTGTTCTGCGAATCATCTGAATAGAGATAATGCTTAAGCCCATTGAAACTGATGAAGTCATCAATTGAGATAGTATTGAGATAAAAGAGGAGAGGGACTAGGATAGAGCCTTACTTGGAACATCCATAATTAGTAGACATGAGATGAAAAACCAACAAGGGAGAGTGAAAAGGAGAAGTCAGACATATTGGATTAGAACCAAGAGAGCACTATCATGAAAAATGCTAGTGGAGAGTAGTCAGAAGGAGAAGGTGATTAACAATGCCAGGTGCTACACATTGGTCAGGGAGGATCAAGACGAAGAAAAGGCCATTTGATTTGGCATTTAAGAGATCGCTGATAACTTTGGAGAGGGCAGTACCAGTTGAATGATGAGTTTAGAGACCAGACTGAAGAGGGTTAAGAAGAGAGTGAGAGGAAAGGCAGGAGAGAAACTGATTTTCAACTGATTTCTCAAGTTTACTCACAAGGGGGGAGTGGAGATATAAGATGCAAGGATGGTCAAATAAAGTGAAGGTTGGTAAGGGTGATGTGGGCATGTTTGTAGGCAGTAGAGAAGGAGTCAGTAGATGAGGAGAGAATGAAGATAAAATAGGACAATAGTGGGGGCAATTTACTGGAGAAGTTGGAGAGGTGAAGTGATGGGATTCTCAGTCACATGTAAAGGGATTTGCCTTGTCAAGGAGAAGAGTTACCTCTTCAGGTGAAACTAGCTTAAATCAAGATGTGGTAGAGGGATATCTTAGTGATGTGAGATGAGGAAGAGGAGGGAAGAAGGAGCATTTAATGAAAGATCTCATTTTTTTTTGTTTTTTGTTTTTTTGCCTTTTTGGAGGGGGGAAGGTAGGGCAATTGGAGTTTTGACTTGCCCAAAGTCACATGGCTAGTAAGTGTGAAGTATCTGAGGCTGGATTTGAACTCAGGTCCTCCTGACTCCAGGGGCTGGTGCTCTATTCACTGTGCCACCTAGCCGCCCCTCCCAGTTTTGTTTTTTTTTTCAATAAAATACAAAGAAGGGCTCTGCGCTGAAAGGATAATATTCTAAGGAAAACTTAAGAAGAGAGAGAAAAGTTTGGAACAGCTGCTTTGGACAGTGAAATAGTGAATTGGTTAGGGAAGAGCAGAATGTTTGCTTTGTTCACAATGAGGGCCCAATCAGTACGATTTTGTGATTTCCTTCAGTTCTGTTCAATAGGATATAAATAGCAAAGGAGGCAGATGGTGGATGTAATCTAGGGTTGAGGTTGGGCAAAGTATGATTGGTGATAGGAGAAGAGGACTGAACAGTTAAGGATGAGGGATAATGTAGAATTGAGTTGAGTTCATCCATAGCTGACATAGGGAATGAAGGAAAGTGTGATCAAGTGCAGAGGTGACAATCTGGAAAAGAATTGTGAGGGGTGGAGAGAGTAGAAGTCATGGTACACATGAAGGACAGATTTAGGAGTCATAAGGCATAGGAAAAAAATGGGCAGTGGGAGATTATGATCAAATAAAGGAATCTCAAAGTTCATGAACATGGAAATGGAACACTTTGAGATGTTGGCAAGGGCAAGGATATGACTTTTTGTATAACTGATTCGCAGGAAAATACTAGGTTATGGGAATGGAGTAGCTTGAAAAACTGTGGCATTAAGGCATTTAAGAGCGGATATTGATACATCAAGTCAAGTCAAGACATTTCTGAAGTTCTTACTATATTCCAGATACTGTGCTAACTACTGGGAATATAAGCAGAAAGAAACTTCCTGTCCTGAACCTGGAGTCAGGAAGAGTTGAGTTCAAATCCTAAGATCTGAACTCAGTTGTGTGACTCTGGGCAGGCAGTTCACTAAACCTCTACGCCTCAGTTATCTCATCTGTAAAATGGGGATTTTACAGAGGTGTTGTGAAGATAAATGAGTTAATATTTGTAAATCACTTTGCAGGCCTTAAAGTGCTATACAAATGTTTTAAAAATCATTACATTTTGCTGGGGAAAGATTATGCATAAAAGGAAACTGAAAATGGATTGGGGGGTTGGAGAAGGAACACGAAATACTCCAAATGGGGCTTGGTAGAGAAATCTGGAGATTCAGGAGTGAAGCCCGGAAAGAAATGAAGGCGTAGTTGGCCTGAGCATCTTCCTTAAAATGGAGGTTCTGGGCAGAATCAGCTGATCAGAGGGAGAGGCTGTAGGAACAGAGGGTGCTTCTAATGTGTGAAATAGTTCAGGGGTGTAGTTTGAAGTCTCAGAGTATGGAGAAGAGAGAAAAAAAAGTGAGCTCTCATTGAGAGAAGAATATTTTGAAGTCTAAATAACTACCACCAAAATCTGGACTGGATAAAAATTTGGATAGCATGAATTTTGAAGGAATATCTACATACAAAGAATGCTAAACACCAGATACTCTCAGGTGGGCATTTGACAAAAACTTGAAACAGGATTCAGTAATTAAACTACTCCTTACAATCTTGATAAGAAACTGATAAACTTCAGAATATAAAGCAATTCATAGGACTGCTAATTAGGTAACCTCAGCCACTGTTCACACTATTCCTTTTGTATATCCACTGGTAAAATGGCTAGACTTGGACCAATTTTCTTGTGAGTAACTTCTCTGATAGAGAAGTTTTTCATGACACCCCTTCCTGATGGAGGATAGAACAAAGACCTTGTCCTAAAGCCTCCATTAAAGAGTCTACTTTACATAGACCAGTGTAGCACAAATGGGATATTCAGAGCACCAATGGCGACTATAAATATGCCAGCATAATTTGTAAAATATAACGGACTCTCCATATAGAAGATAGAAGTAAAACATTTATTCTGACACCAGAAAATCAAATTCATCATAGCAGCAAAGAAATGTATACACAGTAACACTATAGAGAGCAACATCATCCCGAAAGCCTTCCCACAAATACTTACCAGCCTGAACTTGTTTCTTTGCCGCCTCTCTTCTCTCCTCCTTCTGTTCTAACTGCTCTGACTCTTGAGCTTCCTCTCATCTCTGCTCCACCCTTCCTGCTCTACCCGTTCAGCAAACTCCTCCCATCAGAGCCTCTATGTGATTGTATTCACCCTATTAGGGGGCAGGGAAGATCTTCAAATTACCATTACCATTACCATTACAAACAGCCATCTTTCATTGCCTATTGGCTACACTCCTTGGACAGATGCTCATGCCCCATGACACTTGCCTTCTCTCTTCCCCTTGCTTTTCAGCTTTCTACTATGAGTTATCTTTCCCCATTAAGTTGCTTGAGGTCAAGAACTATCTTTTTCTTTCTAATTTATATCCCTAGAATTTAGCACAGGGTCTGGCCATAATAGGTGCTTAATAAATGTTTATTGACTGATTATTTTTAAGTCATAATATTGCCTTCAAACCCTCCAGAAAGTGTCCAATCTACCTACCCAGTAAATGCAATGAAGGAATGAGGGAGAACGATTGAAGAAGATTTAGAGATTGGAAACCTGGGCCCTCCCTGGTATGCCTAAAGCCTTTACATTTCAGGACTCACTTAGGAACCTTCATTGCCTAGATCCAGAAAACTTCCTACCTCCTTTTCTGCCATTTGCTGTTTAGCATTTTCCTTTACTTTTTCACTAAGGTTTAGTTGAATTAATAGTACAATATTTTGCTTCTGGTATGTTATAGAATTTTTTTTGTAGACTATCTTAGGAACCTTATTCTCATTTATAACATTGGTGAAATAGGAAAATTTGTTACATTCCAAACACTTGATTTAAATATTTTGAAAACTGGTTAGAGAATTGTGAATTTGTCTGCAGTGATATCTCAGAGAAAGGAGGTTCAAGTTCACATAGAGGAATTGGATGCCCCCAACTCCTGCCAAACATAACTTGATTAATTCCTATTTAACCTTAAAAAAAAATGACTCACCACAGTCATCAGCAAGCTTTCTTTATTAAGTCCATCTAAGGTTATCACAATAGTTTCACACTTTTTTGTACTGTTATTTTGTCCCTAGTGATACTATAGTACACTGTTGCTAAAGATATATTGTAATAGAATTATTCGAATCCTTCCATATAAATGTGGTTTTATACCATTATCATTCTTCATCTAATTATTAATGGTTTCTATGATTTATGTTTTGGCTTATTGATGAGTTAGGATTTTATTATTTAGTTCTATGCCTTTTGTTTTTGTGCTCCTTGAACTGATTACTATTTTTGCTGTAGTATGACTTATAATGGATGTGTTTTCTATTTATGCTTTTATACATTTATTTGCAATTTCTTTGTGCTTTTAATGGTCAGTTTTTGTAAAAGTTTCAAATGGTGCTAAGTATGTATTTTTTTTGGTGGTCCCATAATGCCATAAGTCCTTTGCTCTAATTTCTTCAGCAATTTTTTTCATTTCCGTATTTTTCTTTTGTTGATCTGTTATATTTGTTCAATTCTGAGAAGAACATGAAATCTATTATTATATTGCTGTTTATGTTAATTTCCTTGAAAAATGTAGATGCTATGTAATTTAGAGCAAATAAATTTTAATATTAATTCTTGCTTGGGGTTCCTTTCAGAATAATTTAATTTTTTTCTTTTTATTTTGTTTTGTCTGATAGGATTCAACTCCTGCTTCCTTGGATTCACCTTTTCCATAGGAAAAAACTATTTTTCCAACTTCTTATTTTTATTTTTTTAATTTTTAGATGTTTCTTGCAAATAACATTTAAAAAAAATCTAGACTGTCACTCTGATCCTATTGGATCATTTACTACATTACTTTAAAGTCTTGAGTTAGGTTTATATTTTCCTTCATTTGTAAATCTAGTATTGTTTTTTCCCTCTGAATTAAGATTTTTTTCCTCATCTTTTTTTAAGACAACATCCTCTCTCCCTTAAGTTTTGTTTAATCTACTTTAAGGCAACCCCATTTCCTCATGCTTTCTTGTCTGCATCCTCAACTCCCTCATTCCCATCTATCAACCTTTTCCTTAGTTTTGTAGTTTTATTTAATTTAGTGATTTGTTTTTTCTTCCTTTTAGTTTATGTAATTCCTCTCATCTACCTTCCCCTTTCCCACACTGTTAAGTAGTTAATTCAAGGTACCTCTCCTCTTTCTTCCAACTTTTGTTTTTTGTTTGTTTCTTTTTCTGCACCTTTTTCTTTTCTTTTCTTTTCTTTTTTTAACATTTTTATTTAAAGTTTTGAGTTCCAAATCCTTCCTTTCCTCCTTCCCCCATCCCTCTCTGAGATGGTAAGCAATCAGATATAGGTTATATGTGTGCAATTATGTAAAACATTTTCATATTACTCATTTCATACAAGAAGACTCAAATAAAAGAAAAAAAAGAAAGGAAGTGAAATATAGCATGCTTCAGTCTGAATTCAATCAATATCAATTCTTTATCTGGAAGTGGATAGATAGATGCTTCATCATTAGTCCCTTGGGATTTTCTTGTCATTGAACAATATTACTGTTACTCTGTACAATGATCTCCTGGTTTGTTCTGTTCACTTCACTATGCATCAGTTCATGTAATCCTTTCCAGGTTTTTCTGAAATCATCCTGCTCATAATTTATTATAGCACAATGAAATTCCATTCAATTACAATCATATACCACAGCTTGTTTAGTCATTTCCCAATTGATGGGCATTGATTTCCAATTTTTAGACACCACAAAAAGAGCTGCTATAAGTATTTTTGTACAAACAGGTCCTTTTCCTGTTTTTTGGATGTCTTTGGGATGTAGATCCAGCAGTGGTATTGCTGGATTAAAGGGTATACAGTTTTATAGTCCTTTGGACATAATTCCAAATTGCTTTCCAGAATCGTTGGATCAGTTCACAACTTCACCAGTATATTACTGTCCCAGTTTTCCCATGTTCCCTCCAAAAAACATTTTCTTTTTTTGTGGTATTAGCCAGGTAGTTGTGAGGTGGTACCTCAGAGTTGTTTTCATTTGCACTTCTTTAATCACTAGTGATTTAGAGTATTTTTTTCCTCTGACTATATAGATAGCTTTAATTTCTTCATCTGAAAACTGCATGTTCCTATCCTTGACCATTTATCAAGTGGAAAATGACTTGGATTCTTATAAATTTGACTGTTTTAGAAATGAGACCTTTATCAGAGACCATGTTTGTAAAAATTGTTTCACATCTTTCTGCTTCCCTTCTAATCTTGGTTGCAATGACTTTGTGCAAAAACTTTTCAATTTTATATAGTAAAAATTATCTATTTTACATTTTGTAATGCTCTCTTTTTTGGAACAAAAGGGTATGGGATCTTGGTCTGTACCTAAGTTTTTGCCATACTGTTTTCCAATGTTCCCAGCAGTTTTTGTCAAATGATGTTTTTGTTCCCAAAACTTGGATTGTCATATTATTTGCTTACTATGATTATTTATTATAATGTAATTTGTTCCTAATCTATTCCACTGATCCACCACTCTTTTTCTTAACCAGTACCAGATTGTTTTGATAGTTATTGCTTTATAATACAATTTGAAATCTGTTACACCTAGACCAGCTTTTTTTTTTTTTGCATTTTTTCATTGATTCCCTTAATATCTTTGGGCTTATGTATCTAGCTAAATTTGTTATTTTTTCTAACTCTATAAAATAACTTTTTGATAGTTTGGTTTGCCACTGAATAAATAGATTAATTTAGGTAGAACTGTTATTTTTAATATATTGGCTCAGAATACCCCATGAGCAGTTTATATTTTTCCAGTTGTTTAGATCTGACTTTATTTATGTGAAAAGTGTTTTATAGTTGTGTTCATATAGTTCCTGGGTTTGTCTTGGCAGGTAGACTCCCAAGTATTTTATATTGTCTACAGTTATTTTAAATGGAATTTCCCTTTCTACATCTTGCTCCTAGACTTTGTTAGTAATATATGCAATTGCTGATGATTTATGTGGGTTTATTGTGTCTTGCAGCTTTGCTTTGTTAATAATTTCGAGTAGTTTTTCTCTGCACCTTTTTTTTTGGAGGGGGAAGGGCAAGGCAAAGATCTTACCCAGGGTCACACGACTAGTAAATGTTGTGTCTAATTTGAACTTAGGTCCTCCTGACTCCAGGGCGGGTGCTGTATTCACTGTACCACCTTGCTTTCCCAATCCTCTTCTTGCTTTTTTTTTTTTTAAACATGGATTTGATTAGAGTACCTCACATATTCTCTTGTATCCTCCACCTCCTATCTTACCCTTTATCCATCATTTTCTTTGGCAGTTTAGACCCACAAACTACATTGATTCACCTGTGGGGGAGAGTTGCCACTTCAGCTAGATGGGAAGTTGTGGTATACTCTCTCTTTCCCCACTTTACTCCCATCCTCCATGAATCTGGGAAGAGTTGTGTCTTTGTCTTGTTACAATAAGATGATGGGGGAAGGGCATCACTAGAGTGGGTCCCAGAGCACAAGCTAGTACTTCAGTTTGTATACCCTCCTAGAGTGGGGAGGCTGGTGGGTCTCTCCACTGTTAAATCATATGGCTGTTTTTACCTTACTGGACCTTTTCCCTTTATAATCTTGTGGAAACAGCTCTAGTTGTTTTACCTCTGTGCATAGCTCCTTTTTTGGGGGGATTTTTTTTATGCCCAAAGGACCCTATATTTTTTTTCTACCATATGCCTGAATAGATGTTGACCAGACCTTTATTAGTGGTTTTCCAAAAGATTATAACCTCTTTGAGAGTGAGGTATTTTTTGTTATAGAACAAAGAACACCGACCTAAATAACTAATTACTTGACAATAGATAGCCATATCATTCTGCTGCTAAATCTTGATAGAAAATCTTGCCCTGTTCCCTCAATTTATTTCTTAACTCCTCAGAAATACCTGCCTTCTCCCCTTTCTTGTTCAGTCTAACTGCTCTCTGTTTCAGCTCCATTATTTCCTAATCTATTTCTATCCAGCCTGGAGAAATCTCTTTTGGAGGATGAATTCCCCAAATATTCTGAGCAGGCAGGATGATGGTGAATGCTACTTTCTCATCTCTCTCTGTCCCTGAAGGCTATAGATGGCACAGAGAGATTTGTTTTCAGCCCTTTGTAGTATTATTACCACAGCCAGATATCCATAGAATGTTATAAATGGCTTTATATACAATACAAAGAAAACATTCCATTAGAGTGCCTTTGTATATAAGTAAATCCTTTTATGGATTTTAATTGTTGTTTCATAGACCTATAGGTCTCTTTCTTTGCTGTACCTTAACTCCTATTTCTGGAAGAGCTTGTCTATGCTTTGTGGACTAAAAAAAAAAGATACCTTTTCTCCCAAATTTTCCCTGAAAAACAGTCAAATAAGTCTGAGTGAAATAGTCACATCTTTTAGTTCCACCAAAGGTAATCTATTTTGGTTTTTCCCATGGGTTTATAATCATCCTTTAAAAATAATACTTTGTTTATCCTGTCTTTTCAGACTGGATATTATAACCTTACCCACCCCTTAAAGAATGAATGGTAAAAAGTTTTTTTCTTCCTATTTTTGGTGATAATACAACTTTTAATTGACATTATATACTACTGTAGCACAATGATTTTATTTGCCTCTTCCTATAAATATTTATGATTCTTTAATTGAAACTTTGAATGGAACTTCAATTTTTTGAGAATATATAAATTATTATAATGCTATTGTGGAAACAGGGAGTGTGGGAAAAAAAACTTTAAAAACAAGATTGACCTTTTAAAAAACCTACTATTAGACAGTGCTTTATAAGATAAGAACTAGTCTAAAGGTGTTCAGATCACATTATATGCTAGACCCAGATTTAGAGTCAAGATTTAGAGAGTCAATGAGTATAGACAGCATTTTTAAAAACCTGCTCTCTTACTAAACAAAAGCACTAGGAAAATACATGGATGGGTAAGGCTCTCTAAATTATACCCATGGGGTTACACCTAAGCCACAATCAGTAATCCCATGAGAATAAAAAGTCTACCAGGTCTGAAGAATTATACCCATCTTTGTGACAGTGGTCAAAATCCTTCATGTTCAGGGTTTTTATGACTGAATGGCAATAGGCCTATTAGTCAGTCCATTAGGACCCAAAGTTTGGTTAGAACAAATAATGTCTAAGACAAGCGACTTAATTCTCATTTGGTATTACCAACATATTCAGTTTGGGTGGGAGTGTAGGGATCTTTTATTTTTCTAAAATACTTTATCTATAACCTTGTTTATATGTGTGATGTTTAATGGAATTCTTGCTTATTCTATTTACTCAACTGAATAGAAGACATTGACTTTTCACAGATGAACCTACTCAGGGGTCATGATAATCAGCTAAGGCAACAAAAGTGGAGCTTGAGCACTAAGTTAAATTTAAATTGCTTGAAAGAGTACCCTATTTGTTTAAAACTGTTAATCATGATGTGGTCTATTTAATGTTTTGACAGTACTTCTGGCTCTTCTCATTTAACATGTTGGGAGACAGACTGGCAGCAGTAGTAAGCTGAAACCTGGTTGTATACAGAATGAGATTCATACTTGGAAGGGAGAAAAATTGGAAGTGCAAGCATGTGTTTTTTCCTAAATAAAAGTCTGACACATTTTGGTTAAAATAGAACTTCATGCTGTGTTTGTAGGTCTCTGCAAATTTAAAGACATGTGATCATCATACTGGAACTCATTCTTAACATCATTCTGTGGGATAGCCAAGTTCATTTCTTTTTAAAAATATTGATTTTTTTTTTATATCACCTTCATTTCAATGAAGAAGTAAATAATAATCGAATGAAATAATTTCAAAGAAGAAAGTTTTAAAAATGAAAGAAAAAAGACAATTTAGTCACTGCTACATTATCATCCCCATGTCACAGAGAACATAAATTGTTTTTTTCTACTTCTCTGTGGTATTATCGCTATATCTTACTTCACTTTCCTCCATTAGAATCTAGGTTTCCTGAAGGCAGGGACTGTTAATATTTCTACCATATGCCTGGCACATAGTACATTAAACATTTAATAAATGCTTGTTTATTTGACTTGACTTTGCGTCACTTAAAGTCTGCCCATGCATCTCTGTATTCTTCATATTTGTTTTTTATAGTATAATAATATAGTAGAAATAATACAATAATACATTTATGTACTGTGATTTGTATAGCTGTTACATTTCCCAGTTTATGCCTATTTTGTTTCCAGTTCTTTGCTTCTGCAGAAAGTGCACTGATACATATTTTGTCGTGTGTGTTACCTTTCTAAAAAGGTCTTTGATCTCCCTGAGGCATTTGCCTGTCAGAAAGATCTCTGAGTTAAAGGGTATGGTCCTTGTAGTCACTTTGTTAGCATAATTCCAAACTGCTTTCCAGAATTTTGGACCAATTTACTTTTACCAGAATTGTATTCCTATATTTGTCCTTTAAGAGTCCCTCCACCTATTCCCATATTTTGTTTTCATGACAGTTTTTGGCTGTGGGATGAAACCTTAAGGTTGTTTTGAGTTACCTTTCTCTAATTATTTGGAACTGGTTTTCATATGGTTTATAGTTTACTTTTCTTCTTTTGAGAACTGTTTAGTCATCAAGTATTTATTACTTGTTGATTGAGAATGGTTTGTTCACAGTTCATTAACCACTTGGGGAATGACTCTTGCTGTATTTGTGTTAGTTGCCTATATGTGTTTTGTATGTATGTGTATATAACACATATACACAAGCTATCTATGTTGAGCTTTTATAAGATATATATATAAAACATAGGATGCATATATAAAAGTTTGTTGTTCACTTGTTTTCAGTCAAGTCCAATTCTTCATGACCCCATTTGGTATATTCTTGGTAAAGACTCTAGAATGGTTTGCCCTTTCTTTTGCCAACTCATTTTACAGATGAGGAAACTGAGACAGGGTTAAGTGACTTGCATAGCTGTCTAAGGCCAGATTTGAACTCAGAAAACGAAGTCTTCCTGATTCCAGTTTTGGAACTCTATCCACTGTTCCATCTTGATGCCCCATATATAAAAGATACATTGAGTTTATCTTGGATAGCAGATCCTTGTCAGATATTTGATTAAAAGATCTCCCTGCCCAATTAACTCCTTCCCTTATCCTAGTAGCGTTGAGTTGTATTCATGAAAAAGTTTTTCAACTTTGAAATTGAAGTTTTCCATTTAATATTGTGATTACCTTTATCCCTTATTTGATTAAGATTTCTCTTACTAGTTGATCAGGTGCTCTTGAAAGTTTTTAAGCTGCTTGTGGTATATGATGTAATCTAAGAGTTCTTTTTCTTTTCTTTTTTCTTTTTTTTTTAAAATAATATTGACATTCTGGCTACCAGTTAGTGTGTTTTGACATGCTCCTCAGTAGCAAATTCTTACATGTGCTTGACTTTTTTGCTCCCAGTAGGATCTAAAATGTTTTACTCAGAGGGAAAAAATGCACATGTATATCTATATATACACATGTGTATATATTTAGCCATTGCTTTCTAGAACTCAGCTGTCAAGTACTATGGAATCCAAAATAGAATTGAACCATTGTGGGAGTGACTATTCCGTTAACAGGGTAATTCAGATCTAGTCATTACTGCCTGGTCATTCCAGTGCCTTTGTTACTGACTGAAAGCAGCTGGATGCTGTTTGTTGTGTAGGATTTTCCAACAAGTTCCTTCCTGAAAGGGATTGCCTGAAAGGCAGCAAATAGAGAATAAGAGGAGGAGTTTAAGGTACCTGCCTTCGCCTGTTCTTAATCAAGCATAAGACGAGGGGAGAGAGATTTTTCAAGCGTTATGAAGTCAGAGGAAGACCCTGAGGACGAAGAAAATATTGTTAGGGATCCAAGCTAGGCATATAATGCAGCAAGATGAGTGTCGAATGGGAAACATTATAAACAAAGGACCCAAGCTTTTGGTTAGAAGTTTTGGCCAAGTATTTGTTTTGTGTGAATGGCTGAGGTTTGTAACTTAATGCCTCCTACATAGTTTGCTGCTGGCAACAAGGAGTTTCAAGTCTTCTTTATGATGAGCTGTTGGTTTTCCTGTTCTGCTAAAAACAGAGTAGGTATCCCTATGATTTGGCATAACAAAAACTGATTTGGCATACCAAAAACTTCTTGGTAAGATTTTCCTGTTTGATTTGCTTAATACTACATTATGAATGCTTGTTAGCTTGTTTTATTGCTTTCAATCTGATTTAGCTGATAATAGCCTTACTAGAATAGATTTTGTTTTTGTGTAGGGTACTAGAGACTTAATACAGTAATCACTTACCTAAAATGAATTATTTTTTAATCAGTACCAATAATCACATTTTGCTTAGTTGATTAGTAGAAATCAATATAATGAAATAACAATCCTAGTACCAAATTCGATTATAAATGGAGAATGCTACATTTTGATTTAGAAAAAAATTCTGATTAACCTGCTTAATAATTTAGAAACCCCTGCTGCCTATCCAAGGAGTTTTTTAAAATAATGTTGATGTTTATTATTTTAAATTTGTTAAACTAGTCTTCCCTATTTAAAGCAGATTTTTTGGTAGGGGGCAAACAGTACTTACTCTTTTTTGAGGGCATTTAGGTTACTATGAAAGACAGGGAGCTGACTTCAGCCTACTCTTTGCCCTTCTTTGGGGTTTATTTTTGGAGAAATAAGACATAGTAAACAAAGTATGTGAAGAGAAGTCAGTTAAAAAATATTGTTTGGATTCATGAGCTGAGACTAGAAGTCCTTTTATTATGTGTAAATATGCATTGCTAAGGCATTTGTGGTTATTGAATTTGATGTGTATCTTTAAAGAACCTAACAGCTTTACTGAATTGGAACTGTTCTTGATGAAGTTTAGAGATGGAGAAGAAATATTTAGATACATTAGAGAAACAGCACTGTATTTAGGTGGGGCATATAGCAGTGTTTTAGTTTACACTTAGTAAAATTCAGAAGGCTCATTTGACCAACATGTTAATAGTTTCCATCTCCTGGTAAGTTTCTTTTTGATGGGAAAAGATCAAAGTTTTAGCCTAGGAATAATTATCTTAATATTTTTCTCTAATCATAACTAATATTGTCATTTTTAATAATGAAAATTAGTATGTGGCTTAAGCCTTTATTGGAATGCTCCATAAATAACAAAACTTTCCCTTTGTTATCCTTTTAAAATTAATATGCTTAAGTGGTCTTCTTTTGATTTTTTTAATAGTATGTAGATATAGTGGATTTATATTTGTGTCAACTTAATACATAAAGAAAAATGAAATAAAATGGCTTGAATAACTGTGCTGTGAGCACTATTAATTTACCTTGATTTTTATCATAAGAAAAATGCCATCTTGAAATGGGCACAGCTGCCTGTTGCAAATATGTAACAGACAAACAAAAAAATGAAGACTTTAATGTGTTATGAATTTTATTGCATTTGACCCGCATCTTTTGGGTTTGTGATTTCCTTTAAACTTTAATGTCTCTAAGCTGTTTTCCTTTGAGAAGATATGTAGATGTTTACAAATGTGTCAAGTGCCATTCTCTGTTACTGGCAAAGAATATGTAAAAATAAATGTATTCCTCTCACAAATTAAAGACTTTTTAGTGGAGTATCATTTGTCTCATAAGAATAGGCTTTTATTATATGTAATTGTAATTTGTAATTTTCAACATACTGATAGCATAGAAATGTTCATACATATAGACAATGGTGCCTTTTTGATGTGCCCAGGAAATTTAACTCAATATATTGTACCACAGAACACATTATCTGATATCATTTGGTTCCACAAAATCTTGACTTTGGGCAAAATAAGATCATGTGAAGAAAACCGAGTAGAGCTAGATTTGGTGGGAATTAGGGGAGATGAACACCATGGAGAATTATAAATATCTTTGATATTTATAACGCATTTTAAGGTTTGCAAAGCACTTTATATACATAGTCTCATTTGATACTTAGAACCCTATGAAGTAGGTACCACAGGTAATAATATTCTCATTTTACAAAGGAATAAAGGTATGACTCAGAGAGATTAAATGGTTTTCACATGGTCACACAGCAAATGTCAGAGGTGCAATCAAACCCAGATCTCTTCTGACTCCCAGACTTGGATTTACAGTATCTTAACAATGTTAATACAAAATGAGCCTTAGTTCAGATGATATAGGTGGTATATTTTTAGTGCTGTCTCACTTTCCTTGTGTCCTCTGAAAACTTTCACATTGCTAATGTGCCCTATGCTAACTTTTATTTTTCATTTTTGTAGCAAACAACAGATTGGAACAAATATGATGACCGACTAATGAAAGCAGCTGAAAGGGGAGATGTAGAAAAAGTGTCCTCCATCCTTGCTAAAAAGGGAGTCAATCCTGGTAAACTAGATGTGGAAGGCAGATCTGCGTGAGTATCTAATGATCCAACTACATTTTAGGTGGATTTGGGTTATACTCTTAGTAGGCAAAATTAACTAGTGAGTTGCATTTATTAACTTTGTGTCTTGGTTAGTATTTTAAATAAAGCTTTCTGCTCTTCAATATACTCTTCAAAAATATGTTTGGCTGTTATATTTTGTTTTGCTCTAGATGTGTAATTTCATTAGTTAGGGTGACTTCCCTCTCAGAAACTACTTAAAGTGATGCAGATCAACACCTGATCTGTAATTTAGTCTTAGAGAGTTGCCTGGGAGGGAGGGAGGGTTTTAAGGGCTTGTCCATGATCATAGAGATAGTATATTTTTTCAGGGATGGTATTTGAAACTAGGTCTTCCTAACTCCAAGGCCTGCCATATACATCTACTATGTTGTTTGACTAATGGACCTTCTGAAAATGAAAGTACCATCTAGATATACAACAATGCTTAGGGCTCTGGGCTAGGTTACTTCCAAGCTTCTCTTCCAGACCATAATTAGGAATTTTTGTATCTGTTGCAAGAGGCAGGAAAGATGTCATAATGGATTGGGGAGTAGGGAAAGAAAAAAGAAACCATAAGATACCTGAGGTCTGGAGTATGTCTCCTTTTATCCTTCCTTACCCATCTATAGACCATCTAATAACTTCCTATTTTTACTAAATATTCTTGTTAATTGAGTGCCAAGAACCTGCATGGGGTAGTGCAGCAGTGTCAGATTCACTTATAAACAGATTCTTGCTGGGTACAAATTGAATGAGAAAACCACAGATTAACCCTACATTGTATTGTATTTTTTTATTTTGCTAAACATTTCCCAATTACATTTTAATCTGGTTCCTGTCCTCGGCATGAAGTTTTGCAGGCTGTGTGCAGTGAGCAGACTCTGAGTTTTATACCTCTAATGTAGTGGATAGAGGGCTAGCTAGCCTTAGAGTCAAGAAGATTAGGCTTCACATTCTACCTCTGACGGTTGCAACCCTGTCAGGTCAGTGCCCTACAGACCTTTCTAAGTCTAGAAGTGGCAGAATAGTTGGTGATCTGTTTTGGTAAGGGAGTTTCTCTTCATCAGTTTTCTGGTCCCTGGAAAAGGATGGCAATGGCTTATTGTACCCTCAGCTCAGGCTTGAAGGCAGTCAGAGGGGGATATCATGGCAATGATGGTTCCAACTCAAATGAAGGTTGGCTGAGTAGTCTTATTCTCTCTATATGTGTGTTGCAGGGGCAGGGGCAAGGGAAAGAGGAGTGGGTTGTCACTGGACCTTTTCTTGTGTGTGTGTGTGTGTGTGTGTGTGTGTGTACACACCTGTGTCCATATGCATTTCGAGATACCCTCCCAAGGTGGGAAGGTATGACTGTAGATCCTCCAATAATAGTAAAATGATTTGTCACCCACTGCCCTCAGAGGTGGTTAACTATGGGATGCCTCAAGTCTTCTAGTCTCCCAATCCATTTCAGGGGTGATCCCTAGCTAGGGTATCAGGAAGGATATCTCTTAAATCCTGTACTTGGTATTATCAGAATCCAAGGTTTCCCACCCCCTTGCCATATACCTAATATGCTGGTTTAAAAATTTGAGGGCTGTCTACCCTTTCCATTCTTTAGCCACCCCTCCTCCCCCCGGCCTTAAGTTGTTTCATAGATACCCAAGATATTGGGAAGAGGAAATGCTTGACTATAACTTGTCAAGACCCAGATGAACGGTGTTGGCAGCAGCCTCCAGATTACTGCAGTGAGCCTATGGTTGGCAACTTTGTTTGCTAGGGAATATTGTTGCAGGATATAGAAAAGTAGTTTATGCTGTTACCTTTCCTTGCATCACCTTCCTGGAGTGGTCCTGGATGCTACATCTATTTGAGTTTGGTAATGTTAGCTTTTGGTAGGAACCCACTAAATTAAACAGACTGTAAATTTGTCAGCAAAGTCCTGCCCTGCATTACTCCAGAGATGCCTGTTCTCCTTTGTCCTCTTCTGGTGAGTTCTTTCTTGGAACCTCCATTTAAGGAAAAACCCACATCAGTCATGCTCACTCCTAATCTTGTTTGCATATAGGTCTCACCTTCCTCTCTTGCTCCCCCTCCTCCACTCCATTTTATGTATTGTCGTACCCCCATCCTTCCCATTAGAATATAAAAGCAAAGACTCACCTGTATTTGTATTTCCAGAGTTTAGCATGTGCCTGACAAGTAGTTTTTGTTGTTGTTTCAGTCATGTCTGATTTTTTATGACCCCATTATGGGCTTTCTTAGCAAAGATATTGGAGTGCTTTATCATTTCCTTCTTCAGCTCATTTTACAGGTGAGGAAACCGAGGAAAACATGTTTAAATGACTTGCTTATACAGCTAGTAAGTGTCTGAGGCCAGATTTGAACTCAGGAAGATGTCTTGATTCTATGCCTGATATCCACTATGCCACCTAGCTGCCCCTGGCAAGTAGTGAGTTTAATAAATGCTGCTTCTAATCTAATCTGCCCAGTTATGGCCCTGTCTTCCTTTTAACCAACCAATATTTTTTATTCTGATTAAGTATATTAAAATAAACCTTAAGGGCAGCCCTGAAGATGGGAAGAAGTCATAAAAGTCCAGCTGAGTGTTTGGAGAAGGGACTGGCAGTCCTATTGCTTTTTACTTCAGGATGGTGAAGATAGTTTATGGGCTAAAAATCGGTAATAAGCCTCAGGCCTTTTTCCTTCACTACTTTCCCCTTTAGTCTCTGTTTTTCTGGACTGTGGTTTGGTGTAGGGCTTGGAGGCAAACAACTACCTGAGTGCTATCTCCACTCTCCCCATCCATAGCCCTGGATGCCACTTCTGGTGCTGCTTCTTTCTACTTGTATAACTTATTGCTTGTAAGCGACACAGTCATTTCAACATTATTGGACCTAGCTTTTCTCAGTTGTAAAATGAAGAAATTAGATGTTCTTTACATACTTTTTAAGCTCAAAATCCTATTTACTTCTATTTATACTAATACAGACATTATTTGAGAATCCTTCCCAGCCTTCCAACTCAGATGTCCAAAATGAGGCAAAGATTAGACTTAAATTTCCCCCAAATCTTTCTTTGATTTATCCTTATTTAGTTTACCAAGGATATAAAACCATAAAGTAAATAATAAATATAAAATAAATCATAGAAAATGATTTTTTTTAGTGTTCTTGATGTATGTAAAACCTTATTAGAATATAAGCTTCCGAAAAATATTGATAGTGTTGTGTGTTCCTGTAGAATGTCTAGTTCATTTCAGGGGCTCAGATGTTTAAAGATTTTATCAGGATTGTGGCTCACACATTAGGAACCCCTGCTTTAGCATGTTTACATTAATATCCAAAAGCCCATTTCCTTTTGTGATGAGGAAACTGAGACTTAGAGAAGTTAAATGACTTGCTTGGGTCACACCTATGTAGGAACAGCAACTAGATCCCAGGTATCATTTTGAAAAAAACTTTTAAATTTCTTTTTAAAATGTATATTTTGGTTTTTTTTTCCAATTATAAGTAAAAAATAATACTTAATGGGGTGGCTATATGGAGCAGTGAATAGAACACCGGCCGTGGAGTCAGGAGGACCTGAGTTCAAATCCAGCTTCAGACACTTGACACACTTACTAGCCATGTGACCTTGGGCAAGTCACTTTACCCCAATTGCCCTCCAAAAAGCAAAAAAAAAAAATTAATAATACTTAACATAATTTTAAAAAATTTAGAGTTCTGAATTCTTTCCCTCCCTCCCTGTGTACCCTGCTGCTTCAGAAGGCAAGCAGTTTGGTATATACTATATATGTGCTGTCATGCAAAACTTATTAATGTATTAGCCATATTGTGAAAGGAAGCACATACCAAAAAACAAAAAACCACCCCCAACAGCAACAACAAAGAAACAAGGAAAGTAAAGTTTAAAAAAAGGTATGCGTCAATCCGCATTGACTCCGTCTGTTCTTTCTCTGAATGTGGATAGCACTTTTCATCATAAGTTCTTTGGAATTGTCTTAGCTGCGAGTAGCTAAGTTATTCACAGTTGATCATCATACAATATTGCTGTTACTGTCTGTGTGCAGGGTTCTTCTGGTTCTACTCCCTTCACTTTCCATTAGTTCATATAAGTCTTTCCAGGTTTTTCTGAAAGCCTCCTGCTTATTATTTCTTCTAGCACAACAGTATTCCATCACAATCATATACTGTAGCTTATTCAGCCATTCCCCCAATTGATGAGCATCCCTTTAGTTTTCAATTCTTTGCCACCATAAAAAGAGCAGCTATAAATATTTTTTGTACACTTAGATCCTTTTACTTTAAAAAAATTGTTTTTGGATCACTTTGGGATACAGACCTAGTAGTGCTGTTGCTAGGTTAAAGAGATTCCCCCCCCCCCCAAAAAAAAGATAATAAAAAAGGGAAAAGGATCTATGTGTACAAAAATATTTATAGCAGCTCTTTTTTGTGATACATACTCTTTTATCTGGCTATATTACGACTAGGTCTGTATCCCAAATAGATCAGGTAAAAATAGGTAGAAGAAATATAAAGATTTAGAGAATTAGGATTTGGAATAACAAAAGGACTGGGGTAAAAAAAGAAACAACAATTAGAAAAGAGTAGGGTTAGTTCCACAGGAGAAATGAAACATATTTTAAATGAGTCCTCCACAGAACTAGTATCTAGGAATTTGATCATGTAGCAAAAACAGAAAATCCTTACCACAAAATCTCTTTTATTCTTATTTCTAAGCAATTTTTAGTAATATGCTGATTTACTTTAAAAAAAAAAAAGAAAAACTTTTCACTGCTGGATTTCATTATTTTTTTTCATGGCATCAGAAGGCAAAGCTTTCAAAACCCCTTCAAAGACCTAGCATTTTATTTTCAATTAGAGGTCCCATGCTATAATTCTAAGTATCTGTTTAATTCAGGATATCATTATATGACTTCAGTTCAGTCCAATAAGCTTTTATTAAAGGCCTGGTATGTTCCAGCTATTATGCGAGGGACTGGGAGTACAAAGACAAAAAATGAAAGGAGGTAGTCCCACCCTAATAGAAATTATAAGCTCATATTCTGCTGGGAGAGAGGGTGCTGACAAAACATAGTCAGAGCTATGGACATACAAAATATGTGTATCTGCAAGTAAATACTAATCCATTTTAAACAGAGAAGGAAAAGGCAACGTAATTAGCAGTGTACTTTAAGAATATGTTTTAGGCAGGATGTATTTTTCCTTATAGTACTCAAATATAACCATTTCAATACAGGTTCTATTTGGTTTTTTTACACTTTTAGAAATGATGGTTTCACTTACCTGTTAAAGTTCTGAACTGTGTTCCAAACCAGTATGGTAGAGGAACATCAAATAGGTAATTCTGTAATGATAATGTAATCAATTTTAAGTCTTTTTCTTCATTCTAGAATTTTCCTGAGTTTCAAGCCATAGAACAATAAGACTCAGGAAGGGAAACACTGACATAATCTAATTCTTGCCTAGGGGTTTCCACATGTTGTTTGTTTTTTCTTCCAGAACTCAAGTAGGAAGAATCTGAAGGCTAGTTATATTTGGGTTAGAAATGCAGCGAAACTTGTGTTTCTTAAATTGTGTGTGTGTGTGTGTGTGTGTGTGTGTGTGTGTGTGTGTGTGTGTTTGTAAAAGAATGGTAATGGTGTTTGGAGTAGTGTGATTCTCCTTAAAAAGTTTTGTCTATCCTGTTCGGTTTTGAAATTAAAGTTTATTAGTTTTGTGGTTATTATAAAAGTGTTGGATGAACTGTAACCTTTAGCTTGGAAACAAAAAGTTGGCGATAAATTTGAAGTGAGAGAGTTTGTTTTTTTGTGAAATTCATCAGTATGCTTTTGGCATTTAGAAGTACATAGATAAGAATTCCCTTTCTCCACCCTTTACCCATACTCGTATATACTTTTCTTTAATGAAAACATCAGGTAGTTTGGGTCATATATTAGACATACTAAGATAAACCTCCTGCCTTTGCTAAAATTATAAGAACAGGAGCAGAATAGAGCGCCGGCAGTGGAGTCAGGAGGACCTGAGTTCAAATGCAGCCTCAGACACTTAACACTTACTAGCCATGTGACCTTGGGCAAATCACTTAACCCCAATTGCCCTACCTTCCCCCCTCCAAAAAGAAAAAAAAATTGTAACAGAATTTTGTTCTGAACTGGCTTATTTTTGAATACCCATTCTACCTTAGTGTGTATCCAGGTAAATTAGGTTGAAAATTTTTTTAAAAATCAGGAAGGATAAAAATAAGGAAGAATTTTAATTTTAAAAATTAGTTATGATCCATAATACTACTGTACCTTGCTTTAAAAGAAACTAGAACATATAAAATCTGAATTTATAAAACAGGTATAGGAAGTTGTGTGATTTTTTTTTTTTTTGCATTACAAAAAGAGTTTTTACAACAGGATTCATGGCAGATATTCCTCATAAAGCAGTTCCCCTAATGCATTTAAGTGGTTTTAGTAACATCTAGTTTTCAGTTAATTATCTACTGCTCAAAATATCCCTGTGTTCTCAAATATATTATTGTGGCATTGCTTAAATATAGGGAGGAGATTTTTCAAATTTTGTGGACTAAGATATTGAAAAAGAATCTGCCTTCATAATTTCTGAGAACACAATTAAAATGTGTTTTAACAGTAGTTTACTAAATTAGGGTGTCAAAGAACTTGATTTAATCAGATTTACAAAGGAAATTAAATTGGATTACTCTGAGGAAAATGTATATCTTTGAAATCAAAATTTACTTCTCTGTATTGGGATCACTATACCTTTCTTTTTTTAAATTTTTTTTTATTAATTTATTTTATTTACTTTGAGTTTACAAGATTCAATTCCACAATCCCTTGAGTTTCAGATTTTCTCCCCTCCCTTCCCCCCCGCCCCATGGTGGCGTGCAATCATATATAGATTCTGCAGATACTTTCACATTGTACAATAGTTTGGTTATATAGAAGGGTTGTAACCAATGAGTGATCACTGGGAAAAAAAAAGCAAAACCAAACATGAAAAAGAATGATAGCATGTTTTCCTTCAGTCTCCATTTAAACTATAGTCTTTCTATATCTTTCTCTGAGTTTAGATATCTCCTTCCATTCTGAGGCTTGCAGAGTTGTCTTGTAGCTGTGCATTGTTGAGGATAGTCCAGTTTATCAAAGTTGGTCATCACACGTACGATGTGTCTGTGATTGTGTACAAGTTTTTCCTGGTTCTGCTCTTCTCACTTAGCATCAATTTGTATAATCCT